>CAWVNZ010001880.1:0-65000 GCA_963930735.1 Dioctria linearis | reverse complement strand
GGATTGCCTTTTCTATAGTAAAATTATTCAAAAAATAATTTTTTTCCTGTCGCAAAATTTTTAAATATCCCAGGGATTGCTTTTCTATAGTAAATTTCTCACAAATTAATTTCTTACTATCGCAAATTTTAAATATGCCAGGGATTGCCTTTTCTACAGTTAATTTTTCAAAAATATTCTTTTTAATGTCGCAAATATTAAATACGCCAGGGATTGCCTTTTCTATAGTAAATTATTCAAAAATAATTTTTTACTGTCGAAAATTTTAATTGCGCCAGGGATAGCCCTTTTCTATAGTAAATTATTCAAAAAATAATTTTCTACTGTCGCAAATTTTAATTACGCCAGGGATTGCCTTTTCTATAGTAAATTATTCAAAAAATAATTTTGTACTGTCGCAAATTTTAATTACGCCAGGGATTGCCCTTTTCTATAGTAAAATTATTCAAAAATAATTTTTTTACTGTCGCAAATTTTAATTGCGCAGGGATTGCCTTTTCTATAGTAAATTTTTCAAAAAATAATTTTCTATTGTCGCAAATTTTAAATACGCCAGGGATTGCCTTTTCTACAGTAAATTTTGCAAAAATAATCTTTTTACTGTCGCAAATTTTAATTGCGCCAGGGATTGCCTTTTCCACAGTAAATTTTTCAAAAATTAATATTATACTGTCGCAAATTTTAAATACGACAGCGATTGCCTTTTATATAGTAAATTTTTCAAAAATAATTTTATACTGTCGCAAATTTTAATTACGCCAGGGATTGCCTCTTTTCTATAGTAAATTATTTAAAAAATAATTTACTATAGAAAAGGCAATCCCTGGCGTAACTTAAAATTTGCGACAGTATAAAATTATTTTTTGAAAAAATTTACTATATAAAAGGCAACTCGCTGTCGTATTTAAAAATTTGCGACAGTATAACAATTAATTTTTGAAAAATTTACTGTGGAAAAGGCCAATCCCTGGCGCAAATTAAAATTTGCGACAGTCTAAAAATTATTTTTTGCAAAATTTACTGTAGAAAAGGCAATCCCCTGGCGTATTTAAAACTTTGCCGACAATAGAAAATTATTTTTATGAAAAATTTACTATAGAAAGGCAATCCCTGGCGCAATTAAAATTCTGCGACCAGTAAAAAATTATTTTTTGAATAATTTACTATAGAAAAGGCAATCCCTGGCGTAATTAAAATTTACGACAGTACAAAATTATTTTTTGAATAATTTACTATAGAAAAGGCAAATCCCTGGCGTAATTCAAAATTTGCCGACAGTAGAAAATTATCTTTTTGAATAATTTACTATAGAAAAGGCCAAATCCCCTGGCGCAATTAAAATTTTCGACAGTAAAAAAATTATTTTTGAATAAATTACTATAGAAAAGGCACATCCCTGGCGTGATCCTTTCAATATTTGAGACATTAAAAAAATATTTTCTTCGAAAATTTAACTGTAGAAAGGCAATTCCCTAGGCATATTTAAATTTGCCGATAGCTAAGAAATTAATTTTGTCGACGAAAATTTTACTATAGAAAGCATCACTGGGATATTAAAAACGCCAGGGATTGCCTTTTCTATAGTAAATTATTCAAAAATAATTTTTTACTGTCGAAAATTTTAATTGCGCCAGGGATTGCCTTTTCTATAGTAAATTATTCAAAAAATAATTTTCTACTGTCGCAAATTTTAATTACGCCAGGGATTGCCTTTTCTATAGTAAATTATTCAAAAAATAATTTTGTACTGTCGCAAATTTTAATTACGCCAGGGATTGCCTTTTCTATAGTAAATTATTCAAAAAATAATTTTTTACTGTCGCAAATTTTAATTGCGCCAGGGATTGCCTTTTCTATAGTAAATTTTTCAAAAAATAATTTTCTATTGTCGCAAATTTTAAATACGCCAGGGATTGCCTTTTCTACAGTAAATTTTGCAAAAAATAATTTTTTACTGTCGCAAATTTTAATTGCGCCAGGGATTGCCTTTTCCACAGTAAATTTTTCAAAAATTAATTTTATACTGTCGCAAATTTTAAATACGACAGCGATTGCCTTTTATATAGTAAATTTTTCAAAAAATAATTTTATACTGTCGCAAATTTTAATTACGCCAGGGATTGCCTTTTCTATAGTAAATTATTTAAAAAATAATTTTCTACTGTCGCAAATTTTAATTACGCCAGGGATTGCCTTTTCTATAGTAAATTATTCAAAAAATAATTTTTTACTGTCGCAAATTTTAAGTGCGCCAGGGATTGCCTTTTCTATAGTAAATTATTCAAAAAATAATTTTCAATTGTCGCAAATTTTAATTACGCCAGGGATTGCCTTTTCTATAGTAAATTATTCAAAAAATAATTTTTTACTCTCGCAAATTTCAATTTCGCCAGGTAAATTTTTCACAAATTAATTTTTTACTGTCGCAAATTTTAAATTGGCCAGGGATTGCTTTTTCTACAGTTAATTTTTCAAAAAATAAATGTTTACTGTCCCCCAATTTTAAATACGCCAGGGATTGCCTTTTCTATAGTAAATTATTCAAAAAATAATTTTTTACTGTCGCAAATTTTTAAATATCCCAGGGATTGCTTTTCTATAGTAAATTTCTCACAAATTAATTTCTTACTGTCGCAAATTTTAAATATGACAGGGATTGCCTTTTCTATAGGAAATTATTCAAAAAAATAATTTTTTACTGTCGCAAATTTTAAATAGGCCAGGGATTGCCTTTTCTATAGTTAATTTTTCAAAAAATATTTTTTTAATGTCGCAAATATTAAATACGCCAGGGATTGAATTTTCTATAGTAAATTATTCAAAAATAATTTTTTTACTGTCGAAAATTTTAATTGCGCCAGGGATTGCCTTTTCTATAGTAAATTATTCAAAAAATAATTTTCTACTGTCGCAAATTCTAATTACGCCAGGGATTGCCTTTTCTATAGTAAATTATTCAAAAAATAATTTTCTACTGTCGCAAATTTTAATTACGCCAGGGATTGCCTTTTCTATAGTAAATTATTCAAAAAATAATTTTTTACTGTCGCAAATTTTAATTGCGCCAGGGATTGCCTTTTCTATAGTAAATTATTCAAAAAAATAATTTTATACTGTCGCCAATTTTAAATACGCCAGGGATTGCCTTTTCTATAGTAAATTTTGCAAAAAAATAATTTTTTACTGTCGCAAATTGTAATTGCGCCAGGGATTACCTTTTCTATAGTAAATTTTGCAAAAAATAATTTTTTACTGTCGCAAATTTTAAATACGCCAGGGATTGCCTTTTCTATAGTAAATTTTGTAAAAAATAATTTTTTACTGTCGCAAATTTTAATTACGCCAGGGATTGCCTTTTCTATAGTAAATTATTCAAAAATAATTTTTTACTGTCGCAAATTTTAATTGCGCCAGGGATTGCCTTTTCTACAGTAAATTTTTCAAAATATTAATTTTTTACTGTCGAAAATTTTAATTACGCCAGGGATTGCCTTTTCTATAGTAAATTTTGCGAAAAATAATTTTTTACTGTTGCAAATTTTAATTGCGCCAGGGATTACCTTTTCGATAGTAAATTTTTCACAAATTAATTTTTACTGTCGCAAATTTTTAATTACGCCAGGGATTGCCTTTTCTATAGTAAATTTTTCAAAAAATAATTTTCTACTGTCGCAAATTTTAAATACGCCAGGGTTTGCCTTTTATATAGTAAATTTTTCAAAAAATAATTTTACACTATCGCAAATTTTAATTACGCCAGGGATTGCCTTTTCTATAGTAAATTATTCAAAAAATAATTTTTTACTGTCGCAAATTTTAATTGCGCCAGGGATTGCCTTTTCTGTAGTAAATTATTCAAAAATAATTTTCTACTGTCGCAAATTTTAATTACGCCAGGGATTGCCTTTTCTATAGTAAATTATTCAAAAAATAATTTTTTACTGTCGCAAATTTCAAATCCGCCAGGGATTGCCTTTTCTATAGTAAATTATTCAAAAAATAATTTTTTACTGTCGCAAATTTCAAATCCACCAGGGATTGCCTTTTCTGTAGTAAATTATTCAAAAAATAATTTTTTACTATCGCAAGTTTTAATTGCGCCAGGGATTGCCTTTTCTATAGTAAATTATTCAAAAAATAATTTTCTACTGTCGCAAATTTTAATTACGCCAGGAAATGCCTTTTCTATAGTAAATTATTCAAAAAATAATTTTTTACTGTCGCAAATTTCAAATCCGCCAGGGTTGCATTTTCTATAGTAAATTATTCAAAAAATTATTTTTTACTGTCGCAAATATTAAATACGCCAGGGATTGCCTTTTCTATAGTAAATTATTCAAAAAAAATTTTTTTACTGTCGAAAATTTTAATTACGCCAAGGATTGCCTTTTCTATAGTAAATTATTCAAAAAATAATTTTTTACTGTCGCAAATTTTAAGTGCGCCAGGGATTGCCTTTTCTATAGTAAATTATTCAAAAAATAATTTTCAACTGTCGCAAATTTTAATTACGCCAGGGATTGCCTTTTCTATAGTAAATTATTCAAAAAATAATTTTTTACTCTCGCAAATTTCAATTTCGCCAGGTAAATTTTTCACAAATTAATTTTTTACTGTCGCAAATTTTAAATAGGCCAGGCATTGCCTTTTCTCCAGTTAATTTTTCAAAAAATAAATGTTTACTGTCGCAAATTTTAAATACGCCAGGGATTGCCTTTTCTATAGTAAATTATTCAAAAAATAATTTTTTACTGTCGCAAATTTTAAATATCCCAGGGATTGCTCTTCTATAGTAAATTTCTCACAAATTAATTTCTTACTGTCGCAAATATTAAATACGCCAGGGATTGCCTTTTCTATAGTAAATTATTCAAAAATAATTTTTTACTGTCGAAAATTTTAATTGCGCCAGGGATTGCCTTTTCTATAGTAAATTATTCAAAAAATAATTTTCTACTGTCGCAAATTTTAATTACGCCAGGGATTGCCTTTTCTATAGTAAATTATTCAAAAAATAATTTTCTACTGTCGCAAATTTTAATTACGCCAGGGATTGCCTTTTCTATTGTAAATTATTCAAAAAATAATTTTTTACTGTCGCAAATTTTAATTGCGCCAGGGATTGCCTTTTCTACAGTAAATTATTCAAAAAATAATTTTATACTGAAGCAAATTTTAAATATCCCAGGGATTGCTCTTCTATAGTAAATTTCTCACAAATTAATTTCTTACTGTCGCAAATATTAAATACGCCAGGGATTGCCTTTTCTATAGTAAATTATTCAAAAATAATTTTTTACTGTCGAAAATTTTAATTGCGCCAGGGATTGCCTTTTCTATAGTAAATTATTCAAAAAATAATTTTATACTGTCGCAAATTTTAATTACGCCAGGGATTGCCTTTTCTATAGTAAATTATTCAAAAAATAATTTTCTACTGTCGCAAATTTTAATTACGCCAGGGATTGCCTTTTCTATTGTAAATTATTCAAAAAATAATTTTTTACTGTCGCAAATTTTAATTGCGCCAGGGATTGCCTTTTCTACAGTAAATTATTCAAAAAATAATTTTATACTGAAGCAAATTTTAAATACGCCAGGGATTGCCTTTTCTATAGTAAATTTTGCAAAAAAATAATTTTTTACTGTCGCAAATTGTAATTGCGCCAGGGATTACCTTTTCTATAGTGAATTTTGCAAAAAATAATTTTTTACTGTCGCAAATTTTAAATACGCCAGGGATTGCCTTTTCTATAGTAAATTTTGCAAAAAATAATTTTTTACTGTCGCAAATTTTAATTACGCCAGGGATTGCCTTTTCTATAGTAAATTATTCAAAAAATAATTTTTTACTGTCGCAAATTTTAATTGCGCCAGGGATTGCCTTTTCTACAGTAAATTTTTCAAAATATTAATTTTTTACTGTCGAAAATTTTAATTACGCCAGGGATTGCCTTTTCTATAGTAAATTTTGCAAAAAATAATTTTTTACTGTTGCAAATTTTAATTGCGCCAAGGATTACCTTTTCTATAGTAAATTTTTCACAAATTAATTTTTTACTGTCGCAAATTTTAATTACGCCAGGGATTGCTTTTTCTATAGTAAATTTTTCAAAAAATAATTTTCTACTGTCGCAAATTTTAAATACGCCAGGGTTTGCCTTTTATATAGTAAATTTTTCAAAAAATAATTTTATACTATCGCAAATTTTAATTACGCCAGGGTTTGCCTTTTCTATAGTAAATTATTCAAAAAAGAATTTTTTACTGTCGCAAATTTTAACTGCGCCAGGGATTGCCTTTTCTATAGTAAATTATTCAAAAAATAATTTTCTACTGTCGCAAATTTTAATTACGCCAGGCATTGCCTTTTCTATAGTAAATTATTCAAAAAATAATTTTTTACTGCCGCAAATTTCAAATCCGCCAGGGATTGCCTTTTCTATAGTAAATTATTCAAAAAATAATTTTTTACTGTCGCAAATTTCAAATCCACCAGGGATTGCCTTTTCTATAGTAAATTATTCAAAAAATAATTTTTTACTATCGCAAGTTTTAATTGCGCCAGGGATTGCCTTTTCTATAGTAAATTATTCAAAAAATAATTTTCTACTGTCGCAAATTTTAATTACGCCAGGAAATGCCTTTTCTATAGTAAATTATTCAAAAAATAATTTTTTACTGTCGCAAATTTCAAATCCGCCAGGGATTGCCTTTTCTATAGTAAATTATTCAAAAAATAATTTTTTACTATCGCAAGTTTTAATTGCGCCAGGGATTGCCTTTTCTACAGTAAATTTTGCAAAAAATAATTTTTTACTGTTGCAAATTTTAATTGCGCCAGGGATTGCCTTTTCTATAGTAAATTTTTCACAAATTAATTTTTTACTGTCGCAAATTTTAATTACGCCAGGGTTTGCCTTTTCTATAGTGAATTTTGCAAAAAATAATTTTTTACTGTCGCAAATTTCAAATACGCCAGGGATTGCCTTTTCTATAGTAAATTTTGCAAAAAATAATTTTTTACTGTCGCAAATTTTAATTACGCCAGGGATTGCCTTTTCTATAGTAAATTATTCAAAAAATAATTTTTTACTGTCGCAAATTTTAATTGCGCCAGGGATTGCCTTTTCTACAGTAAATTTTTCAAAATATTAATTTTTTACTGTCGAAAATTTTAATTACGCCAGGGATTGCCTTTTCTATAGTAAATTTTGCAAAAAATAATTTTTTACTGTTGCAAATTTTAATTGCGCCAGGGATTACCTTTTCTATAGTAAATTTTTCACAAATTAATTTTTTACTGTCGCAAATTTTAATTGCGCCAGGGATTGCCTTTTCTGTAGTAAATTATTCAAAAAATAATTTTCTACTGTCGCAAATTTTAATTACGCCAGGGATTGCCTTTTCGATAGTAAATTATTCAAAAAATAATTTTTTACTGTCGCAAATTTCAAATCCGCCAGGGATTGCCTTTTCTATAGTAAATTATTCAAAAAATAATTTTTTACTGTCGCAAATTTCAAATCCACCAGGGATTGCCTTTTCTATAGTAAATTATTCAAAAAATAATTTTTAACTATCGCAAGTTTTAATTGCGCCAGGGATTGCCTTTTCTATAGTAAATTATTCAAAAAATAATTTTCTACTGTCGCAAATTTTAATTACGCCAGGAAATGCCTTTTCTATAGTAAATTATTCAAAAAATAATTTTTTACTGTCGCAAATTTCAAATCCGCCAGGGTTGCATTTTCTATAGTAAATTATTCAAAAAATTATTTTTTACTGTCGCAAATATTAAATACGCCAGGGATTGCCTTTTCTATAGTAAATTATTCAAAAAAAAATTTTTACTGTCGAAAATTTTAATTACGCCAGGGATTGCCTTTTCTATAGTAAATTATTCAAAAAATAATTTTTTACTGTCGCAAATTTTAAGTGCGCCAGGGATTGCCTTTTCTATAGTAAATTATTCAAAAAATAATTTTCAACTGTCGCAAATTTTAATTACGCCAGGGATTGCCTTTTCTATAGTAAATTATTCAAAAAATAATTTTTTACTCTCGCAAATTTCAATTTCGCCAGGTAAATTTTTCACAAATTAATTTTTTACTGTCGCAAATTTTAAATAGGCCAGGCATTGCCTTTTCTACAGTTAATTTTTCAAAAAATAAATGTTTACTGTCGCAAATTTTAAATACGCCAGGGATTGCCTTTTCTATAGTAAATTATTCAAAAAATAATTTTTTACTATCGCAAGTTTTAATTGCGCCAGGGATTGCCTTTTCTATAGTAAATTATTCAAAAAATAATTTTTTACTGTCGCAAATTTCAAATCCGCCAGGGATTGCCTTTTCTATAGTAAATTATTCAAAAAATAATTTTTTACTGTCGCAAATTTCAAATCCACCAGGGATTGCCTTTTCTATAGTAAATTATTCAAAAAATAATTTTTTACTATCGCAAGTTTTAATTGCGCCAGGGATTGCCTTTTCTATAGTAAATTATTCAAAAAATAATTTTCTACTGTCGCAAATTTTAATTACGCCAGGAAATGCCTTTTCTATAGTAAATTATTCAAAAAATAATTTTTTACTGTCGCAAATTTCAAATCCGCCAGGGATTGCCTTTTCTATAGTAAATTTTTCAAAAAATAATTTTCTACTGTCGCAAATTTTAAATACGCCAGGGTTTGCCTTTTATATAGTAAATTTTTCAAAAAATAATTTTACACTATCGCAAATTTTAATTACGCCAGGGATTGCCTTTTCTATAGTAAATTATTCAAAAAAAAATTTTATACTGTCGCAAATTTTAATTGCGCCAGGGATTGCCTTTTCTGTAGTAAATTATTCAAAAAATAATTTTCTACTGTCGCAAATTTTAATTACGCCAGGGATTGCCTTTTCTATAGTAAATTATTCAAAAAATAATTTTTTACTGTCGCAAATTTCAAATCCGCCAGGGATTGCCTTTTCTATAGTAAATTATTCAAAAAATAATTTTTTACTGTCGCAAATTTCAAATCCACCAGGGATTGCCTTTTCTATAGTAAATTATTCAAAAAATAATTTTTTACTATCGCAAGTTTTAATTGCGCCAGGGATTGCCTTTTCTATAGTAAATTATTCAAAAAATAATTTTCTACTGTCGCAAATTTTAATTACGCAGGAAATGCCTTTTCTATAGTAAATTATTCAAAAAATAATTTTTTACTGTCGCAAATTTCAAATCCGCCAGGGTTGCATTTTCTATAGTAAATTATTCAAAAAATTATTTTTTACTGTCGCAAATATTAAATACGCCAGGGATTGCCTTTTCTATAGTAAATTATTCAAAAAAATTTTTTACTGTCGAAAATTTTAATTACGCCAGGGATTGCCTTTTCTATAGTAAATTATTCAAAAATAATTTTTTACTGTCGCAAATTTTAAGTGCGCCAGGGATTGCCTTTTCTATAGTAAATTATTCAAAAAATAATTTTCAACTGTCGCAAATTTTAATTACGCCAGGGATTGCCTTTTCTATAGTAAATTATTCAAAAAATAATTTTTTACTCTCGCAAATTTCAATTTCGCCAGGTAAATTTTTCACAAATTAATTTTTTACTGTCGCAAATTTTAAATAGGCCAGGCATTGCCTTTTCTACAGTTAATTTTTCAAAAATAAATGTTTACTGTCGCAAATTTTAAATACGCCAGGGATTGCCTTTTCTATAGTAAATTATTCAAAAAATAATTTTTTACTGTCGCAAATTTTAAATATCCCAGGGATTGCTCTTCTATAGTAAATTTCTCACAAATTAATTTCTTACTGTCGCAAATTTTAAATACGCCAGGGATTGCCTTTTCTATAGTAAATTATTCAAAAAATAATTTTTTACTGTCGCAAATTTTAAATAGGCCAGGGATTGCCTTTTCTACAGTTAATTTTTCAAAAAATATTTTTTTAATGTCGCAAATATTAAATACGCCAGGGATTGCCTTTTCTATAGTAAATTATTCAAAAATAATTTTTTACTGTCGAAAATTTTAATTGCGCCAGGGATTGCCTTTTCTATAGTAAATTATTCAAAAAATAATTTTCTACTGTCGCAAATTTTAATTACGCCAGGGATTGCCTTTTCTATAGTAAATTATTCAAAAAATAATTTTCTACTGTCGCAAATTTTAATTACGCCAGGGATTGCCTTTTCTATTGTAAATTATTCAAAAAATAATTTTTTACTGTCGCAAATTTTAATTGCGCCAGGGATTGCCTTTTCTACAGTAAATTATTCAAAAAATAATTTTTATACTGAAGCAAATTTTAAATACGCCAGGGATTGCCTTTTCTATAGTAAATTTTGCAAAAAAATAATTTTTTACTGTCGCAAATTGTAATTGCGCCAGGGATTACCTTTTCTATAGTGAATTTTGCAAAAAATAATTTTTTACTGTCGCAAATTTTAAATACGCCAGGGATTGCCTTTTCTATAGTAAATTTTGCAAAAAATAATTTTTTACTGTCGCAAATTTTAATTACGCCAGGGATTGCCTTTTCTATAGTAAATTATTCAAAAAATAATTTTTTACTGTCGCAAATTTTAATTGCGCCAGGGATTGCCTTTTCTACAGTAAATTTTTCAAAATATTAATTTTTTACTGTCGAAAATTTTAATTACGCCAGGGATTGCCTTTTCTATAGTAAATTTTGCAAAAAATAATTTTTTACTGTTGCAAATTTTAATTGCGCCAAGGATTACCTTTTCTATAGTAAATTTTTCACAAATTAATTTTTTACTGTCGCAAATTTTAATTACGCCAGGGATTGCTTTTTCTATAGTAAATTTTTCAAAAATAATTTTCTACTGTCGCAAATTTTAAATACGCCAGGGTTTGCCTTTTATATAGTAAATTTTTCAAAAAATAATTTTATACTATCGCAAATTTTAATTACGCCAGGGTTTGCCTTTTCTATAGTAAATTATTCAAAAAATAATTTTTTACTGTCGCAAATTTTAACTGCGCCAGGGATTGCCTTTTCTATAGTAAATTATTCAAAAAATAATTTTCTACTGTCGCAAATTTTAATTACGCCAGGCATTGCCTTTTCTATAGTAAATTATTCAAAAAATAATTTTTTACTGCCGCAAATTTCAAATCCGCCAGGGATTGCCTTTTCTATAGTAAATTATTCAAAAAATAATTTTTTACTGTCGCAAATTTCAAATCCAACAGGGATTGCCTTTTCTATAGTAAATTATTCAAAAAATAATTTTTTACTATCGCAAGTTTTAATTGCGCCAGGGATTGCCTTTTCTATAGTAAATTATTCAAAAAATAATTTTCTACTGTCGCAAATTTTAATTACGCCAGGAAATGCCTTTTCTATAGTAAATTATTCAAAAAATAATTTTTTACTGTCGCAAATTTCAAATCCGCCAGGGATTGCCTTTTCTATAGTAAATTATTCAAAAAATAATTTTTTACTATCGCAAGTTTTAATTGCGCCAGGGATTGCCTTTTCTACAGTAAATTTTGCAAAAAATAATTTTTTACTGTTGCAAATTTTAATTGCGCCAGGGATTGCCTTTTCTATAGTAAATTTTTCACAAATTAATTTTTTACTGTCGCAAATTTTAATTACGCCAGGGTTTGCCTTTTCTATAGTGAATTTTGCAAAAAATAATTTTTTTACTGTCGCAAATTTCAAATACGCCAGGGATTGCCTTTTCTATAGTAAATTTTGCAAAAAATAATTTTTTACTGTCGCAAATTTTAATTACGCCAGGGATTGCCTTTTCTATAGTAAATTATTCAAAAAATAATTTTTTACTGTCGCAAATTTTAATTGCGCCAGGGATTGCCTTTTCTACAGTAAATTTTTCAAAATATTAATTTTTTACTGTCGAAAATTTTAATTACGCCAGGGATTGCCTTTTCTATAGTAAATTTTGCAAAAAATAATTTTTTACTGTTGCAAATTTTAATTGCGCCAGGGATTACCTTTTCTATAGTAAATTTTTCACAATTAATTTTTTACTGTCGCAAATTTTAATTGCGCCAGGGATTGCCTTTTCTGTAGTAAATTATTCAAAAAATAATTTTCTACTGTCGCAAATTTTAATTACGCCAGGGATTGCCTTTTCTATAGTAAATTATTCAAAAATAATTTTTTACTGTCGCAAATTTCAAATCCGCCAGGGATTGCCTTTTCTATAGTAAATTATTCAAAAAATAATTTTTTACTGTCGCAAATTTCAAATCCACCAGGGATTGCCTTTTCTATAGTAAATTATTCAAAAAATAATTTTTTACTATCGCAAGTTTTTAATTGCGCCAGGGATTGCCTTTTCTATAGTAAATTATTCAAAAAATAATTTTCTACTGTCGCAAATTTTAATTACGCCAGGAAATGCCTTTTCTATAGTAAATTATTCAAAAATAATTTTTTACTGTCGCAAATTTCAAATCCGCCAGGGTTGCATTTTCTATAGTAAATTATTCAAAAAATTATTTTTTACTGTCGCAAATATTAATTACGCCAGGGATTGCCTTTTCTATAGTAAATTATTCAAAAAAAATTTTTTACTGTCGAAAATTTTAATTACGCCAGGGATTGCCTTTTCTATAGTAAATTATTCAAAAAATAATTTTTTACTGTCGCAAATTTTAAGTGCGCCAGGGATTGCCTTTTCTATAGTAAATTATTCAAAAAATAATTTTCAACTGTCGCAAATTTTAATTACGCCAGGGATTGCCTTTTCTATAGTAAATTATTCAAAAAATAATTTTTTACTCTCGCAAATTTCAATTTCGCCAGGTAAATTTTTCACAAATTAATTTTTTACTGTCGCAAATTTTAAATAGGCCAGGCATTGCCTTTTCTACAGTTAATTTTTCAAAAAATAAATGTTTACTGTCGCAAATTTTAAATACGCCAGGGATTGCCTTTTCTATAGTAAATTATTCAAAAAATAATTTTTTACTGTCGCAAATTTTAAATATCCCAGGGATTGCTCTTCTATAGTAAATTTCTCACAAATTAATTTCTTACTGTCGCAAATTTTAAATACGCCAGGGATTGCCTTTTCTATAGTAAATTATTCAAAAAATAATTTTTTACTGTCGCAAATTTTAAATAGGCCAATGATTGCCTTTTCTACAGTTAATTTTTCAAAAAATATTTTTTTAATGTCGCAAATATTAAATACGCCAGGGATTGCCTTTTCTATAGTAAATTATTCAAAAATAATTTTTTACTGTCGAAAATTTTAATTGCGCCAGGGATTGCCTTTTCTATAGTAAATTATTCAAAAAATAATTTTCTACTGTCGCAAATTTTAATTACGCCAGGGATTGCCTTTTCTATAGTGAATTATTCAAAAAATAATTTTTTACTGTCGCAAATTTTAATTGCGCCAGGGATTGCCTTTTCTACAGTAAATTATTCAAAAAATAATTTTATACTGAAGCAAATTTTAAATACGCCAGGGATTGCCTTTTCTATAGTAAATTATTCAAAAAATAATTTTTTACTGTCGCAAATTTTAATTGCGCCAGGGATTGCCTTTTCTACAGTAAATTTTTCAAAATATTAATTTTTTACTGTCGAAAATTTTAATTACGCCAGGGATTGCCTTTTCTATAGTAAATTTTGCAAAAAATAATTTTTTACTGTTGCAAATTTTAATTGCGCCAAGGATTACCTTTTCTATAGTAAATTTTTCACAAATTAATTTTTTACTGTCGCAAATTTTAATTACGCCAGGGATTGCTTTTTCTATAGTAAATTTTTCAAAAATAATTTTCTACTGTCGCAAATTTTAAATACGCCAGGGTTTGCCTTTTATATAGTAAATTTTTTCAAAAAATAATTTTATACTATCGCAAATTTTAATTACGCCAGGGTTTGCCTTTTCTATAGTAAATTATTCAAAAAATAATTTTTTACTGTCGCAAATTTTAACTGCGCCAGGGATTGCCTTTTCTATAGTAAATTATTCAAAAAATAATTTTCTACTGTCGCAAATTTTAATTACGCCAGGCATTGCCTTTTCTATAGTAAATTATTCAAAAAATAATTTTTTACTGCCGCAAATTTCAAATCCGCCAGGGATTGCCTTTTCTATAGTAAATTATTCAAAAAATAATTTTTTACTGTCGCAAATTTCAAATCCACCAGGGATTGCCTTTTCTATAGTAAATTATTCAAAAAATAATTTTTTACTATCGCAAGTTTTAATTGCGCCAGGGATTGCCTTTTCTATAGTAAATTATTCAAAAAATAATTTTCTACTGTCGCAAATTTTAATTACGCCAGGAAATGCCTTTTCTATAGTAAATTATTCAAAAAATAATTTTTTACTGTCGCAAATTTCAAATCCGCCAGGGATTGCCTTTTCTATAGTAAATTATTCAAAAAATAATTTTTTACTATCGCAAGTTTTAATTGCGCCAGGGATTGCCTTTTCTACAGTAAATTTTGCAAAAAATAATTTTTTACTGTTGCAAATTTTAATTGCGCCAGGGATTGCCTTTTCTATAGTAAATTTTTCACAAATTAATTTTTTACTGTCGCAAATTTTAATTACGCCAGGGTTTGCCTTTTCTATAGTGAATTTTGCAAAAAATAATTTTTTACTGTCGCAAATTTCAAATACGCCAGGGATTGCCTTTTCTATAGTAAATTTTGCAAAAAATAATTTTTTACTGTCGCAAATTTTAATTACGCCAGGGATTGCCTTTTCTATAGTAAATTATTCAAAAAATAATTTTTTACTGTCGCAAATTTTAATTGCGCCAGGGATTGCCTTTTCTACAGTAAATTTTTCAAAATATTAATTTTTTACTGTCGAAAATTTTAATTACGCCAGGGATTGCCTTTTCTATAGTAAATTTTGCAAAAAATAATTTTTTACTGTTGCAAATTTTAATTGCGCCAGGGATTACCTTTTCTATAGTAAATTTTTCACAAATTAATTTTTTACTGTCGCA
Organism: Dioctria linearis; assembly: GCA_963930735.1. Taxonomy (NCBI): domain Eukaryota; kingdom Metazoa; phylum Arthropoda; class Insecta; order Diptera; family Asilidae; genus Dioctria; species Dioctria linearis. The sequence continues at coordinate 50,022 of CAWVNZ010001880.1, read as the reverse complement.
AATTTTAATTACGCCAGGGATTGCCTTTTCTATAGTAAATTTTTCAAAAATAATTTTCTACTGTCGCAAATTTTAAATACGCCAGGGTTTGCCTTTTATATAGTAAATTTTTCAAAAAATAATTTTATACTATCGCAAATTTTAATTACGCCAGGGTTTGCCTTTTCTATAGTAAATTATTCAAAAAATAATTTTTTACTGTCGCAAATTTTAACTGCGCCAGGATTGCCTTTTCTATAGTAAATTATTCAAAAAATAATTTTCTACTGTCGCAAATTTTAATTACGCCAGGCATTGCCTTTTCTATAGTAAATTATTCAAACAATAATTTTTTACTGCCGCAAATTTCAAATCCGCCAGGGATTGCCTTTTCTATAGTAAATTATTCAAAAAATAATTTTTTACTGTCGCAAATTTCAAATCCACCAGGGATTGCCTTTTCTATAGTAAATTATTCAAAAAATAATTTTTTACTATCGCAAGTTTTAATTGCGCCAGGGATTGCCTTTTCTATAGTAAATTATTCAAAAAATAATTTTCTACTGTCGCAAATTTTAATTACGCCAGGAAATGCCTTTTCTATAGTAAATTATTCAAAAAATAATTTTTTACTGTCGCAAATTTCAAATCCGCCAGGGATTGCCTTTTCTATAGTAAATTATTCAAAAAATAATTTTTTACTATCGCAAGTTTTAATTGCGCCAGGGATTGCCTTTTCTACAGTAAATTTTGCAAAAAATAATTTTTTACTGTTGCAAATTTTAATTGCGCCAGGGATTGCCTTTTCTATAGTAAATTTTTCACAAATTAATTTTTTACTGTCGCAAATTTTAATTACGCCAGGGATTTGCCTTTTCTATAGTAAATTATTCAAAAAATAATTTTTTACTGTCGCAAATTTTAATTGCGCCAGGGATTGCCTTTTCTATAGTAAAATATTCAAAAAATAATTTTTTACTGTCGCAAATTTCAAATCCGCCAGGGATTGCCTTTTCTATAGTAAATTATTCAAAAAATAATTTTTTACTATCCCAAGTGTTAATTGCGCCAGGGATTGCCTTTTCTACAGTAAATTTTGCAAAAAATAATTTTTTACTGTCGCAAATTTTAATTGCGCCAGGGATTGCCTTTTCTATAGTAAACTTTTCAAAAATAATTTTCTACTGTCGCAAATTTTAATTGCGCCAGGGATTGCCTTTCTACAGTAAATTTTTCAAAAAATAATTTTTTACTGTCGCAAATTGTAATTGCGCCAGGGATTACCTTTTCTATAGTAAATTTTTCAAAAAATAATTTGTTACTGTCGCAAATTTTAAATACGCCAGGATTGCCTTTTCTATAGTAAATTATTCAAAAAATAATTTTCTACTGTCGCAAATTTTAATTACGCCAGGGATTGCCTTTTCTATAGTAAATTATTCAAAAATTAATTTTTTACTGTCGCAAATTTTATTGCGCCAGGGATTGCCTTTTCTATAGTAAATTTTTCAAAAATAATTTTCTACTGTCGCAAATTTAAATACGCCAGGGTTTGCCTTTTATATAGTAAATTTTTCAAAAATAATTTTATACTGTCGCAAATTTTAATTGCGCCAGGGATTGCCTTTTCTATAGTAAATTTTTCAAAAAATAATTTTCTACTGTCGCAAATTTTAAATACGCCAGGGATTGCCTTTTCTACAGTAAATTTTGCAAAAAATAATTTTTTACTGTCGCAAATTTTAATTGCGCCAGGGATTGCCTTTTCTACAGTAAATTTTTCAAAAATTAATTTTATACTGTCGCAAATTTTAAATACGCCAGGGATTGCCTTTTTCTATAGTAAATTTTTCAAAAAATAATTTTTTACTGTCGCAAATTTTAAATACGCCAGAGATTGCCTTTTTCTATAGTAAATTTTTCAAAAAATAATTTTCTACTGTCGCAAATTTTAATACGCCAGGGATTGCCTTTTATATAGTAAATTTTTCAAAAATAATTTTATATTGTCGCAAATTTTAATTACGCCAGGGATTGCCTTTTCTATAGTAAATTATTCAAAAAATAATTTTCTACTGTCGCAAATTTTAATTACGCCAGGGATTGCCTTTTCTATAGTAAATTATTCAAAAAATAATTTTTTACTGTCGCAAATTTTAAGTGCGCCAGGGATTGCCTTTTCTATAGTAAATTATTCAAAAAATAATTTTCAACTGTCGCAAATTTTAATTACGCCAGGGATTGCCTTTTCTATAGTAAATTATTCAAAAAATAATTTTTTACTCTCGCAAATTTCAATTTCGCCAGGTAAATTTTTCACAAATTAATTTTTTACTGTCGCAAATTTTAAATAGGCCAGGGATTGCCTTTTCTACAGTTAATTTTTCAAAAATATTTTTTTAATGTCGCAAATATTAAATACGCCAGGGATTGCCTTTTCTATAGTAAATTATTCAAAAATAATTTTTTACTGTCGAAAATTTTAATTGCGCCAGGGATTGCCTTTTCTATAGTAAATTATTCAAAAAATAATTTTCTACTGTCGCAAATTTTAATTACGCCAGGGATTGCCTTTTCTATAGTAAATTATTCAAAAAATAATTTTATACTGTCGCAAATTTTAAATACGCCAGGGATTGCCTTTTCTATAGTAAATTTTGCAAAAAAAATAATTTTTTACTGTCGCAAATTGCAATTGCGCCAGGGATTACCTTTTCTATAGTAAATTTTGCAAAAAATAATTTTTTACTGTCGCAAATTTTAAATACGCCAGGGATTGCCTTTTCTATAGTAAATTTTGCAAAAAATAATTTTTTACTGTCGCAAATTTTAATTACGCCAGGGATTGCCTTTTCTATAGTAAATTATTCAAAAAATAATTTTTTACTGTCGCAAATTTTAATTGCGCCAGGGATTGCCTTTTCTACAGTAAATTTTTCAAAATATTAATTTTTTACTGTCGAAAATTTTAATTACGCCAGGGATTGCCTTTTCTATAGTAAATTTTGCAAAAAATAATTTTTTACTGTTGCAAATTTTAATTGCGCCAGGGATTACCTTTTCTATAGTAAATTTTTCACAAATTAATTTTTTTACTGTCGCAAATTTTAATTACGCCAGGGATTGCCTTTTCTATAGTAAATTTTTCAAAAAATAATTTTCTACTGTCGAAAATTTTAAATACGCCAGGGTTTGCTTTTATATAGTAAATTTTTCAAAAAATAATTTTATACTATCGCAAATTTTAATTACGCCAGGGATTGCCTTTTCTATAGTAAATTATTCAAAAAATAATTTTTTACTGTCGCAAATTTTAATTGCGCCAGGGATTGCCTTTTCTATAGTAAATTATTCAAAAAATAATTTTCTACTGTCGCAAATTTTAATTACGCCAGGGATTGCCTTTTCTACAGTAAATTATTCAAAAAATAATTTTTTACTGACGCAAATTTCAAATCCGCCAGGGATTGCCTTTTCTATAGTAAATTATTCAAAAAATAATTTTTTACTGTCGCAAATTTCAAATCCACCAGGGATTGCCTTTTCTATAGTAAATTATTCAAAAAATAATTTTTTACTATCGCAAGTTTTAATTGCGCCAGGGATTGCCTTTTCTATAGTAAATTATTCAAAAAATAATTTTCTACTGTCGCAAATTTTAATTACGCCAGGAAATGCCTTTTCTATAGTAAATTATTCAAAAAATAATTTTTTACTGTCGCAAATTTCAATCCGCCAGGGATTGCCTTTTCTATAGTAAATTATTCAAAAATAATTTTTTACTATCGCAAGTTTTAATTGCGCCAGGGATTGCCTTTTCTACAGTAAATTTTGCAAAAAATAATTTTTACTGTTGCAAATTTTAATTGCGCCAGGGATTGCCTTTTTCTATAGTAAATTTTTCACAAATTAATTTTTTACTGTCGCAAATTTTAATTACGCCAGGATTGCCTTTTTCTATAGTAAATTATTCAAAAATAATTTTTACTGTCGAAAATTTTAATTGCGCCAGGGATTGCCTTTTCTATAGTAAATTATTCAAAAAATAATTTTCTACTGTCGCAAATTTTAATTACGCCAGGGATTGCCTTTCTATAGTAAATTATTCAAAAAATAATTTTCTACTGTCGCAAATTTTAATTACGCCAGGGATTGCCTTTTCTATTGTAAATTATTCAAAAAATAATTTTTTTACTGTCGCAAATTTTAATTGCGCCAGGGATTGCCTTTTCTACAGTAAATTATTCAAAAAATAATTTTATACTGTCGCAAATTTTAAATACGCCAGGGATTGCCTTTTCTATAGTAAATTTTGCAAAAAAATAATTTTTTACTGTCGCAAATTGTAATTGCGCCAGTGGATTACCTTTTCTATAGTAAATTTGCAAAAATAATTTTTTACTGTCGCAAATTTTAAATACGCCAGGAATTGCCTTTTCTATAGTAAATTTTGCAAAAAATAATTTTTTATTGTCGCAAATTTTAATTACGCCAGGGATTGCCTTTTCTATAGTAAATTATTCAAAAAATAATTTTTTACTGTCGCAAATTTTAATTGCGCCAGGGATTGCCTTTTCTACAGTAAATTTTTCAAAATATTAATTTTTTACTGTCGAAAATTTTAATTACGCCAGGGATTGCCTTTTCTATAGTAAATTTTGCAAAAATAATTTTTACTGTTGCAAATTTTAATTGCGCCAGGGATTACCTTTTCTATAGTAAATTTTTCACAAATTAATTTTTTACTGTCGCAAATTTTAATTTCGCCAGGGATTGCCTTTTCTATAGTAAATTTTTCAAAAAATAATTTTCTACTGTCGCAAATTTTAAATACGCCAGGGGTTTGCCTTTTATTTAGTAAATTTTTCAAAAAATAATTTTATACTATCGCAAATTTTAATTACGCCAGGGTTTGCCTTTTCTATAGTAAATTATTCAAAAAATTATTTTTTACTGTCGCAAATTTTAATTGCGCCAGGGATTGCCTTTTCTATAGTAAATTATTCAAAAAAATAATTTTCTACTGTCGCAAATTTTAATTACGCCAGGCATTGCCTTTTCTATAGTAAATTATTCAAAAATAATTTTTTACTGCCGCAAATTTCAAATCCGCCAGGGATTGCCTTTTCTATAGTAAATTATTCAAAAAATAATTTTTTACTGTCGCAAATTTCAAATCCACCAGGGATTGCCTTTTCTATAGTAAATTATTCAAAAAATAATTTTTTACTATCGCAAGTTTTAATTGCGCCAGGGATTGCCTTTTCTATAGTAAATTATTCAAAAAATAATTTTCTACTGTCGAAAATTTTAATTACGCCAGGAAATGCCTTTTCTATAGTAAATTATTCAAAAAATAATTTTTTACTGTCGCAAATTTCAAATCGCCAGGGATTGCCTTTTCTATAGTAATTATTCAAAAAATAATTTTTTACTATCGCAAGTTTTAATTGCGCCAGGGATTGCCTTTTCTACAGTAAATTTTGCAAAAAATAATTTTTTACTGTTGCAAATTTTAATTGCGCCAGGGATTTCCTTTTCTATAGTAAATTTTTCACAAATTAATTTTTTACTGTCGCAAATTTTAATTACGCCAGGGATTGCCTTTTCTATAGTAAATTATTCAAAAAATAATTTTTTACTGTCGCAAATTTTAATTGCGCCAGGGATTGCCTTTTCTATAGTAAATTATTCAAAAAATAATTTTTTACTGTCGCAAATTTCAAATCCGCCAGGGATTGCCTTTTCTATAGTAAATTATTCAAAAAATAATTTTTTACTATCGCAAGTTTTAATTGCGCCAGGGATTGCCTTTTGCTACAGTAAATTTTGCAAAAAATAATTTTTTACTGTCGCAAATTTTAATTGCGCATGGGATTGCCTTTTCTATAGTAAACTTTTCAAAAAATAATTTTCTACTGTCGCAAATTTTAATTGCGCCAGGGATTGCCTTTCTACAGTAAAATTTTCAAAAAATAATTTTTTACTGTCGCAAATTGTAATTGCGCCAGGGATTACCTTTTCTATAGTAATTTTTCAAAAATAATTTTTTACTGTCGCAAATTTTAAATACGCCAGGGATTGCCTTTTCTATAGTAAATTATTCAAAAACTAATTTTCTACTGTCGCAAATTTTAATTACGCCAGGGATTGCCTTTTCTATAGTAAATTATTCAAAAAATAATTTTTTACTGTCGCAAATTTTAATTGCGCCAGGGATTGCCTTTTCTATAGTAAATTTTTCAAAAATAATTTTCTACTGTCGCAAATTTTAAATACGCCAGGGTTTGCCTTTTATATAGTAAATTTTTCAAAAATAATTTTATACTGTCGCAAATTTTAATTGCGCCAGGGATTGCCTTTTCTATAGTAAATTTTTCAAAAAATAATTTTCTACTGTCGCAAATTTTAAATACGCCAGGGATGCCTTTTCTACAGTAAATTTTGCAAAAAATAATTTTTTACTGTCGCAAATTTTAATTGCGCCAGGGATTGCCTTTTCTACAGTAAATTTTTCAAAAATTAATTTTATACTGTCGCAAATTTTAAATACGCCAGGGATTGCCTTTTCTATAGTAAATTTTTCAAAAAATAATTTTTTACTGTCGCAAATTTTAAATACGCCAGGGATTGCCTTTTCTATAGTAAATTTTTCAAAAAATAATTTTCTACTGTCGCAAATTTTAAATACGCCAGGGATTGCCTTTTATATAGTAAATTTTTCAAAAAATAATTTTATACTGTCGCAAATTTTAATTAGGCCAGGGATTGCCTTTTCTATAGTAAATTATTCAAAAAATAATTTTCTACTGTCGCAAATTTTAATTACGCCAGGGATTGCCTTTTCTATAGTAAATTATTCAAAAAATAATTTGTTACTGTCGCAAATTTTAAGTGCGCCAGGGATTGCCTTTTCTATAGTAAATTATTCAAAAAATAATTTTCAACTGTCGCAAATTTTAATTACGCCAGGAATTGCCTTTTCTATAGTAAATTATTCAAAAAATAATTTTTTACTCTCGCAAATTTCAATTTCGCCAGGTAAATTTTTCACAAATTAATTTTTTACTGTCGCAAATTTTAAATAGGCCAGGGATTGCCTTTTCTACAGTTAATTTTTCAAAAAATATTTTTTTAATGTCGCAAATATTAAATACGCCAGGGATTGCCTTTTCTATAGTAAATTATTCAAAAATAATTTTTTACTGTCGAAAATTTTAATTGCGCCAGGGATTGCCTTTTCTATAGTAAATTATTCAAAAAATAATTTTCTACTGTCGCAAATTTTAATTACGCCAGGGATTGCCTTTTCTATAGTAAATTATTCAAAAAATAATTTTCTACTGTCGCAAATTTTAATTACGCCAGGGATTGCCTTTTCTATTGTAAATTATTCAAAAAATAATTTTTTACTATCGCAAATTTTAATTGCGCCAGGGATTGCCTTTTCTATAGCAAATTATTCAAAAAATAATTTTATACTGTCGCAAATTTTAAATACGCCAGGGATTGCCTTTTCTATAGTAAATTTTGCAAAAAAATAATTTTTTACTGTCGCAAATTGTAATTGCGCCAGGGATTACCTTTTCTATAGTAAATTTTGCAAAAAATAATTTTTTACTGTCGCAAATTTTAAATACGCCAGGGATTGCCTTTTCTATAGTAAATTTTGCAAAAAATAATTTTTTACTGTCGCAAATTTTAATTACGCCAGGGATTGCCTTTTCTATAGTAAATTATTCAAAAAATAATTTTTTACTGTCGCAAATTTTAATTGCGCCAGGGATTGCCTTTTCTACAGTAAATTTTTCAAAATATTAATTTTTTACTGTCGAAAATTTTAATTACGCCAGGGATTGCCTTTTCTATAGTAAGTTTTGCAAAAAATAATTTTTTACTGTTGCAAATTTTAATTGCGCCAGGGATTACCTTTTCTATAGTAAATTTTTCACAAATTAATTTTTTACTGTCGCAAATTTTAATTACGCCAGGGATTGCCTTTTCTATACTAAATTTTTCAAAAAATAATTTTCTACTGTCGAAAATTTTAAATACGCCAGGGTTTGCCTTTTATATAGTAAATTTTTCAAAAAATAATTTTATACTATCGCAAACTTTAATTACGCCAGGGATTGCCTTTTCTATAGTAAATTATTCAAAAAATAATTTTTTACTGTCGCAAATTTTAATTGCGCCAGGGATTGCCTTTTCTATAGTAAATTATTCAAAAAATAATTTTCTACTGTCGCAAATTTTAATTACGCCAGGGATTGCCTTTTCTACAGTAAATTATTCAAAAAATAATTTTTTACTGACGCAAATTTCAAATCCGCCAGGGATTGCCTTTTCTATAGTAAATTATTCAAAAAATAATTTTTTACTGTCGCAAATTTCAAATCCACCAGGGATTGCCTTTTCTATAGTAAATTATTCAAAAAATAATTTTTTACTATCGCAAGTTTTAATTGCGCCAGGGATTGCCTTTTCTATAGTAAATTATTCAAAAAATAATTTTCTACTGTCGCAAATTTTAATTACGCCAGGAAATGCCTTTTCTATAGTAAATTATTCAAAAAATAATTTTTTACTGTCGCAAATTTCAAATCCGCCAGGGATTGCCTTTTCTATAGTAAATTATTCAAAAAATAATTTTTTACTATCGCAAGTTTTAATTGCGCCAGGGATTGCCTTTTCTACAGTAAATTTTGCAAAAAATAATTTTTTACTGTTGCAAATTTTAATTGCGCCAGGGATTGCCTTTTCTATAGTAAATTTTTCACAAATTAATTTTTTACTGTCGCAAATTTTAATTACGCCAGGGATTGCCTTTTCTATAGTAAATTATTCAAAAATAATTTTTTACTGTCGAAAATTTTAATTGCGCCAGGGATTGCCTTTTCTATAGTAAATTATTCAAAAAATAATTTTCTACTGTCGCAAATTTTAATTACGCCAGGGATTGCCTTTTCTATAGTAAATTATTCAAAAAATAATTTTCTACTGTCGCAAATTTTAATTACGCCAGGGATTGCCTTTTCTATTGTAAATTATTCAAAAAATAATTTTTTACTGTCGCAAATTTTAATTGCGCCAGGGATTGCCTTTTTACAGTAAATTATTCAAAAAATAATTTTATACTGTCGCAAATTTTAAATACGCCAGGGATTGCCTTTTCTATAGTAAATTTTGCAAAAAAATAATTTTTTACTGTCGCAAATTGAAATTGCGCCAGGGATTACCTTTTCTATAGTAAATTTTGCAAAAAATAATTTTTTACTGTCGCAAATTTTAAATACGCCAGGAATGGCCTTTTCTATAGTAAATTTTGCAAAAAATAATTTTTTACTGTCGCAAATTTTAATTACGCCAGGGATTGCCTTTTCTATAGTAAATTATTCAAAAAATAATTTTTTACTGTCGCAAATTTTAATTGCGCCAGGGATTGCCTTTTCTACAGTAAATTTTTCAAAATATTAATTTTTTACTGTCGAAAATTTTAATTACGCCAGGGATTGCCTCTTCTATAGTAAATTTTGCAAAAAATAATTTTTTACTGTTGCAAATTTTAATTGCGCCAGGGATTACCTTTTCTATAGTAAATTTTTCACAAATTAATTTTTTACTGTCGCAAATTTTAATTACGCCAGGGATTGCCTTTTCTATAGTAAATTTTTCAAAAAATAATTTTCTACTGTCGCAAATTTTAAATACGCCAGGGTTTGCCTTTTATATAGTAAATTTTTCAAAAAATAATTTTATACTATCGCAAATTTTAATTACGCCAGGGTTTGCCTTTTCTATAGTAAATTATTCAAAAAATAATTTTTTACTGTCGCAAATTTTAATTGCGCCAGGGATTGCCTTTTCTATAGTAAATTATTCAAAAAATAATTTTCTACTGTCGCAAATTTTAATTACGCCAGGCATTGCTTTTTCTATAGTAAATTATTCAAAAAATAATTTTTTACTGCCGCAAATTTCAAATCCGCCAGGGATTGCCTTTTCTATAGTAAATTATTCAAAAAATAATTTTTTACTGTCGCAAATTTCAAATCCACCAGGGATTGCCTTTTCTATAGTAAATTATTCAAAAAATAATTTTTTACTATCGCAAGTTTTAATTGCGCCAGGGATTGCCTTTTCTATAGTAAATTATTCAAAAAATAATTTTCTACTGTCGCAAATTTTAATTACGCCAGGAAATGCCTTTTCTATAGTAAATTATTCAAAAAATAATTTTTTACTGTCGCAAATTTCAAATCCGCCAGGGATTGCCTTTTCTATAGTAAATTATTCAAAAAATAATTTTTTACTATCGCAAGTTTTAATTGCGCCAGGGATTGCCTTTCCTACAGTAAATTTTGAAAAAAATAATTTTTTACTGTTGCAAATTTTAATTGCGCCAGGGATTGCCTTTTCTATAGTAAATTTTTCACAAATTAATTTTTTACTGTCGCAAATTTTAATTACGCCAGGGATTGCCTTTTCTATAGTAAATTATTCAAAAAATAGTTTTTTACTGTCGCAAATTTTAATTGCGCCAGGGATTGCCTTTTCTATAGTAAATTATTCAAAAAATAATTTTTTACTGTCGCAAATTTCAAATCCGCCAGGGATTGCCTTTTCTATAGTAAATTATTCAAAAAATAATTTTTTACTATCGCAAGTTTTAATTGCGCCAGGGATTGCCTTTTCTACAGTAAATTTTGCAAAAAATAATTTTTTACTGTCGCAAATTTTAATTGCGCCAGGGATTGCCTTTTCTATAGTAAACTTTTCAAAAAATAATTTTCTACTGTCGCAAATTTTAATTGCGCCAGGGATTGCCTTTCTACAGTAAATTTTTCAAAAAATAATTTTTTACTGTCGCAAATTGTAATTGCGCCAGGGATTACCTTTTCTATAGTAAATTTTTCAAAAAATAATTTTTTACTGTCGCAAATTTTAAATACGCCAGGGATTGCCTTTTCTATAGTAAATTATTCAAAAAATAATTTTCTACTGTCGCAAATTTTAATTACGCCAGGGATTGCCTTTTCTATAGTAAATTATTCAAAAAATAATTTTTTACTGTCGCAAATTTTAGTTGCGCCAGGGATTGCCTTTTCTATAGTAAATTTTTCAAAAAATAATTTTCTACTGTCGCAAATTTTAAATTCGCCAGGGTTTGCCTTTTATATAGTAAATTTTTCAAAAAATAATTTTATACTATCGCAAATTTTAATTGCGCCAGGGATTGCCTTTTCTATAGTAAATTTTTCAAAAAATAATTTTCTACTGTCGCAAATTTTAAATACGCCAGGGATTGCCTTTTCTACAGTAAATTTTGCAAAAAATAATTTTTTACTGTCGCAAATTTTAATTGCGCCAGGGATTGCCTTTTCTACAGTAAATTTTTCAAAAATTAATTTTATACTGTCGCAAATTTTAAATACGCCAGGGATTGCCTTTTCTATAGTAAATTTTTCAAAAAATAATTTTTTACTGTCGCAAATTTTAAATACGCCAGGGATTGCCTTTTCTATAGTAAATTTTTCAAAAAATAATTTTCTACTGTCGCAAATTTTACATACGCCAGGGATTGCCTTTTATATAGTAAATTTTTCAAAAAATAATTTTATACAGTCGCAAATTTTAATTACGCCAGGGATTGCCTTTTCTATAGTAAATTATTCAAAAAATAATTTTCTACTGTCGCAAATTTTAATTACGCCAGGGATTGCCTTTTCTATAGTAAATTATTCAAAAAATAATTTTTTACTGTCGCAAATTTTAAGTGCGCCAGGGATTGCCTTTTCTATAGTAAATTATTCAAAAAATAATTTTCAACTGTCGCAAATTTTAATTACGCCAGGGATTGCCTTTTCTATAGTAAATTATTCAAAAAATAATTTTTTACTCCCGCAAATTTCAATTTCGCCAGGTAAATTTTTCACAAATTAATTTTTTACTGTCGCAAATTTTAAATAGGCCAGGGATTGCCTTTTCTACAGTTAATTTTTCAAAAAATATTTTTTTAATGTCGCAAATATTAAATACGCCAGGGATTGCCCTTTCTATAGTAAATTATTCAAAAATAATTTTTTACTGTCGAAAATTTTAATTGCGCCAGGGATTGCCTTTTCTATAGTAAATTATTCAAAAAATAATTTTCTACTGTCGCAAATTTTAATTACGCCAGGGATTGCCTTTTCTATAGTAAATTATTCAAAAAATAATTTTCTACTGTCGCAAATTTTAATTACGCCAGGGATTGCCTTTTCTATTGTAAATTATTCAAAAAATAATTTTTTACTGTCGCAAATTTTAATTGCGCCAGGGATTGCCTTTTCTATAGTAAATTATTCAAAAAATAATTTTATACTGTCGCAAATTTTAAATACGCCAGGGATTGCCTTTTCTATAGTAAATTTTGCAAAAAAATAATTTTTTACTGTCGCAAATTGTAATTGCGCCAGGGATTACCTTTTCTATAGTAAATTTTGCAAAAAATAATTTTTTACTGTCGCAAATTTTAAATACGCCAGGGATTGCCTTTTCTATAGTAAATTTTGCAAAAAATAATTTTTTACTGTCGCAAATTTTAATTACGCCAGGGATTGCCTTTTCTATAGTAAATTATTCAAAAAATAATTTTTTACTGTCGCAAATTTTAATTGCGCCAGGGATTGCCTTTTCTACAGTAAATTTTTCAAAAAATAATTTTATACTATCGAAAATTTTAATTACGCCAGGGATTGCCTTTTCTATAGTAAATTATTCAAAAAATAATTTTTTACTGTCGCAAATTTTAATTGCGCCAGGGATTGCCTTTTATATAGTAAATTATTCAAAAAATAATTTTTTACTGTCGCAAATTTTAATTACGCCAGGGATTGAATTTTCTATAGTAAATTATTCAAAAAATAATTTTTTACTGACGCAAATTTCAAAACCGCCAGGGATTGCCTTTTCTATAGTAAATTATTCAAAAAATAATTTTTTACTGTCGCAAATTTCAAATCCACCAGGGATTGCCTTTTCTATAGTAAATTATTCAAAAAATAATTTTTTACTATCGCAAGTTTTAATTGCGCCAGGGATTGCGTTTTCTATAGTAAATTATTCAAAAAATAATTTTCTACTGTCGCAAATTTTAATTACGCCAGGAAATGCCTTTTCTATAGTAAATTATTCAAAAAATAATTTTTTACTGTCGCAAATTTCAAATCCGCCAGGGATTGCCTTTTCTATAGTAAATTATTCAAAAAATAATTTTTTACTGTCGCAAATTTTAATTGCGCCAGGGATTGCCTTTTCTATAGTAAATTATTCAAAAAATAATTTTCTACTGTCGCAAATTTTAATTACGCCAGGCATTGCCTTTTCTATAGTAAATTATTCAAAAAATAATTTTTTACTGCCGCAAATTTCAAATCCGCCAGGGATTGCCTTTTCTATAGTAAATTATTCAAAAAATAATTTTTTACTGTCGCAAATTTCAAATCCACCAGGGATTGCCTTTTCTATAGTAAATTATTCAAAAAATAATTTTTTACTATCGCAAGTTTTAATTGCGCCAGGGATTGCCTTTTCTATAGTAAATTATTCAAAAAATAATTTTCTACTGTCGCAAATTTTAATTACGCCAGGAAATGCCTTTTCTATAGTAAATTATTCAAAAAATAATTTTTTACTGTCGCAAATTTCAAATCCGCCAGGGATTGCCTTTTCTATAGTAAATTATTCAAAAAATAATTTTTTACTATCGCAAGTTTTAATTGCGCCAGGGTTTGCCTTTCTACAGTAAATTTTTCAAAAAATAATTTTTTACTGTCGCAAATTGTAATTGCGCCAGGGATTACCTTTTCTATAGTAAATTTTTCAAAAAATAATTTTTTACTGTCGCAAATTTTAAATACGCCAGGGATTGCCTTTTCTATAGTAAATTATTCAAAAAATAATTTTTTACTGTCGCAAATTTCAAATCCGCCAGGGATTGCCTTTTCTATAGTAAATTATTCAAAAAATAATTTTTTACTATCGCAAGTTTTAATTGCGCCAGGGATTGCCTTTTCTACAGTAAATTTTGCAAAAAATAATTTTTTACTGTCGCAAATTTTAATTGCGCCAGGGATTGCCTTTTCTATAGTAAACTTTTCAAAAAATAATTTTCTACTGTCGCAAATTTTAATTGCGCCAGGGTTTGCCTTTCTACAGTAAATTTTTCAAAAAATAATTTTTTACTGTCGCAAATTGTAATTGCGCCAGGGATTACCTTTTCTATAGTAAATTTTTCAAAAAATAATTTTTTACTGTCGCAAATTTTAAATACGCCAGGGATTGCCTTTTCTATAGTAAATTATTCAAAAAATAATTTTCTACTGTCGCAAATTTTAATTACGCCAGGGATTGCCTTTTCTATAGTAAATTAATCAAAAAATAATTTTTTACTGTCGCAAATTTTAATTGCGCCAGGGATTGCCTTTTCTATAGTAAATTTTTCAAAAAATAATTTTCTACTGTCGCAAATTTTAAATTCGCCAGGGTTTGCCTTTTATATAGTAAATTTTTCAAAAAATAATTTTATACTGTCGCAAATTTTAATTGCGCCAGGGATTGCCTTTTCTATAGTAAATTTTTCAAAAAATAATTTTCTACTGTCGCAAATTTTAAATACGCCAGGGATTGCCTTTTCTACAGTAAATTTTGCAAAAAATAATTTTTTACTGTCGCAAATTTTAATTGCGCCAGGGATTGCCTTTTCTACAGTAAATTTTTCAAAAATTAATTTTATACTGTCGCAAATTTTAAATACGCCAGGGATTGCCTTTTCTATAGTAAATTTTTCAAAAAATAATTTTTTACTGTCGCAAATTTTAAATACGCCAGGGATTGCCTTTTCTATAGTAAATTTTTCAAAAAATAATTTTCTACTGTCGCAAATTTTACATACGCCAGGGATTGCCTTTTATATAGTAAATTTTTCAAAAAATAATTTTATACTGTCGCAAATTTTAATTACGCCAGGGATTGCCTTTTCTATAGTAAATTATTCAAAAAATAATTTTCTACTGTCGCAAATTTTAATTACGCCAGGGATTGCCTTTTCTATAGTAAATTATTCAAAAAATAAATTTTTACTGTCGCAAATTTTAAGTGCGCCAGGGATTGCCTTTTCTATAGTATATTATTCAAAAAATAATTTTCAACTGTCGCAAATTTTAATTACGCCAGGGATTGCCTTTTCTATAGTAAATTATTCAAAAAATAATTTTTTACTCCCGCAAATTTCAATTTCGCCAGGTAAATTTTTCACAAATTAATTTTTTACTGTCGCAAATTTTAAATAGGCCAGGGATTGCCTTTTCTACAGTTAATTTTTCAAAAAATATTTTTTTAATGTCGCAAATATTAAATACGCCAGGGATTGCCCTTTCTATAGTAAATTATTCAAAAATAATTTTTTACTGTCGAAAATTTTAATTGCGCCAAGGATTGCCTTTTCTATAGTAAATTATTCAAAAAATAATTTTCTACTGTCGCAAATTTTAATTACGCCAGGGATTGCCTTTTCTATAGTAAATTATTCAAAAAATAATTTTCTACTGTCGCAAATTTTAATTACGCCAGGGATTGCCTTTTCTATTGTAAATTATTCAAAAAATAATTTTTTACTGTCGCAAATTTTAATTGCGCCAGGGATTGCCTTTTCTATAGTAAATTATTCAAAAAATAATTTTATACTGTCGCAAATTTTAAATACGCCAGGGATTGCCTTTTCTATAGTAAATTTTGCAAAAAAATAATTTTTTACTGTCGCAAATTGTAATTGCGCCAGGGATTACCTTTTCTATAGTAAATTTTGCAAAAAATAATTTTTTACTGTCGCAAATTTTAAATACGCCAGGGATTGCCTTTTCTATAGTAAATTATTCAAAAAATAATTTTTTACTGTCGCAAATTTTAATTGCGCCAGGGATTGCCTTTTCTACAGTAAATTTTTCAAAATATTAATTTTTTACTGTCGAAAATTTTAATTACGCCAGGAATTGCCTTTTCTATAGTAAATTTTGCAAAACATAATTTTTTACTGTTGCAAATTTTAATTGCGCCAGGGATTACCTTTTCTATAGTAAATTTTTCACAAATTAATTTTTTACTGTCGCAAATTTTAATTACGCCAGGGATTGCCTTTTCTATAGTAAATTTTTCAAAAAATAATTTTCTACTGTCGAAAATTTTAAATACGCCAGGGTTTGCCTCTTATATAGTAAATTTTTCAAAAAATAATTTTATACTATCGCAAATTTTAATCACGCCAGGGATTGCCTTTTCTATAGTAAATTATTCAAAAAATAATTTTTTACTGTCGCAAATTTTAATTGCGCCAGGGATTGCCTTTTATATAGTAAATTATTCAAAAAATAATTTTCTACTGTCGCAAATTTTAATTACGCCAGGGATTGCCTTTTCTATAGTAAATTATTCAAAAAATAATTTTTTACTGACGCAAATTTCAAATCCGCCAGGGATTGCCTTTTCTATAGTAAATTATTCAAAAAATAATTTTTTACTGTCGCAAATTTCAAATCCACCAGGGATTGCCTTTTCTATAGTAAATTATTCAAAAAATAATTTTTTACTATCGCAAGTTTTAATTGCGCCAGGGATTGCGTTTTCTATAGTAAATTATTCAAAAAATAATTTTCTACTGTCGCAAATTTTAATTACGCCAGGAAATGCCTTTTCTATAGTAAATTATTCAAAAAATAATTTTTTACTGTCGCAAATTTCAAATCCGCCAGGGATTGCCTTTTCTATAGTAAATTATTCAAAAAATAATTTTTTACTATCGCAAGTTTTAATTGCGCCAGGGATTGCCTTTTCTACAGTAAATTTTGCAAAAAATAATTTTTTACTGTTGCAAATTTTAATTGCGCCAGGGATTGCCTTTTCTATAGTAAATTTTTCACAAATTAATTTTTTACTGTCGCAAATTTTAATTACGCCAGGGATTGCCTTTTCTATAGTAAATTATTCAAAAAATAATTTTTAACTGTCGCAAATTTTAATTGCGCCAGGGATTGCCTTTTCTATAGTAAATTATTCAAAAAATAATTTTTTACTGTCGCAAATTTCAAATCCGCCAGGGATTGCCTTTTCTATAGTAAATTATTCAAAAAATATTTTTTTACTATCGCAAGTTTTAATTGCGCCAGGGATTGCCTTTTCTACAGTAAATTTTGCAAAAAATAATTTTTTACTGTCGCAAATTTTAATTGCGCCAGGGATTGCCTTTTCTATAGTAAACTTTTCAAAAAATAATTTTCTACTGTCGCAAATTTTAATTGCGCCAGGGATTGCCTTTCTACAGTAAATTTTTCAAAAAATAATTTTTTACTGTCGCAAATTGTAATTGCGCCAGGGATTGCTTTTCTATAGTAAATTTTTCAAAAAATAATTTTCTACTGTCGCAAATTTA
Organism: Dioctria linearis; assembly: GCA_963930735.1. Classification (NCBI taxonomy): domain Eukaryota; kingdom Metazoa; phylum Arthropoda; class Insecta; order Diptera; family Asilidae; genus Dioctria; species Dioctria linearis. The sequence continues at coordinate 32,579 of CAWVNZ010001880.1, read as the reverse complement.
AAATACGCCAGGGATTGCCTTTTCTACAGTAAATTTTGCAAAAAATAATTTTTTACTGTCGCAAATTTTAATTGCGCCAGGGATTGCCTTTTCTACAGTAAATTTTTCAAAAATTAATTTTATACTGTCGCAAATTTTAAATACGCCAGGGATTGCCTTTTCTATAGTAAATTTTTCAAAAAATAATTTTTTACTGTCGCAAATTTTAAATACGCCAGGGATTGCCTTTTCTATAGTAAATTTTTCAAAAAATAATTTTCTACTGTCGCAAATTTTAAATACGCCAGGGATTGCCTTTTATATAGTAAATTTTTCAAAAAATAATTTTATACTGTCGCAAATTTTAATTACGCCAGGGATTGCCTTTTCTATAGTAAATTATTCAAAAAATAATTTTCTACTCTCGCAAATTTTAATTACGCCAGGGATTGCCTTTTCTATAGTAAATTATTCAAAAAATAATTTTTTACTGTCGCAAATTTTAAGTGCGCCAGGGATTGCCTTTTCTATAGTAAATTATTCAAAAAATAATTTTCAACTGTCGCAAATTTTAATTACGCCAGGGATTGCCTTTTCTATAGTAAATTATTCAAAAAATAATTTTTTACTCTCGCAAATTTCAATTTCGCCAGGTAAATTTTTCACAAATTAATTTTTTACTGTCGCAAATTTTAAATAGGCCAGGGATTGCCTTTTCTACAGTTAATTTTTCAAAAAATAAATGTTTACTGTCGCAAATTTAAAATACGCCAGGGATTGCCTTTTCTATAGTAAATTATTCAAAAAATAATTTTTTACTGTCGCAAATTTTAAATATCCCAGGGATTGCTTTTCTATAGTAAATTTCTCACAAATTAATTTCTTACTGTCGCAAATTTTAAATACGCCAGGGATTGCCTTTTCTATAGTAAATTATTCAAAAAATAATTTTTTACTGTCGCAAATTTTAAATAGGCCAGGGATTGCCTTTTCTACAGTTAATTTTTCAAAAAATATTTTTTTAATGTCGCAAATATTAAATACGCCAGGGATTGCCTTTTCTATAGTAAATTATTCAAAAATAATTTTTTACTGTCGAAAATTTTAATTGCGCCAGGGATTGCCTTTTCTATAGTAAATTATTCAAAAAATAATTTTTTACTGTCGCAAATTTTAAATACGCCAGGGATTGCCTTTTCTATAGTAAATTATTCAAAAAATAACTTTTTACCGTCGCAAATTTTAAATAGGCCAGGGATTGCCTTTTCTACAGTTAATTTTTCAAAAAAATAATTTTTTAATGTCGCAAATATTAAATACGCCAGGGATTGCCTTTTCTATAGTAAATTATTCAAAAAATAATTTTTTACTGTCGAAAATTTTAATTGCGCCAGGGATTGCCTTTTCTATAGTAAATTTTTCAAAAAATAATTTTTTACTGTCGCAAATTTTAAATACGCCAGGGATTGCCTTTTCTATAGTAAATTATTCAAAACAGAATTTTCTACTGTCGCAAATTTTAATTACGCCAGGGATTGCCTTTTCTATAGTAAATTATTCAAAAAATAATTTTTTACTGTCGTAAATTTTAATTACGCCAGGGATTGCCTTTTCTATAGTAAATTTTTCACAAATTAATTTTTTACTGTCGTAAATTTTAATTACGCCAGGGATTGCCTTTTCTATAGTAAATTATTCAAAAAATAATTTTTTACTGTCGCAAATTTTAATTACGCCAGGGATTGCCTTTTCTATAGTAAATTATTCAAAAAATAATTTTTTACTATCGCAAATTTCAAATCCGCCAGGGATTGCCTTTTCTACAGTAAATTTTGCAAAAAATAATTTTTTACTGTTGCAAATTTTAATTGCGTCAGGGATTGCCTTTTCTATAGTAAATTTTTCACAAATTAATTTTTTACTGTCGCAAATTTTAATTACGCCAGGGATTGCCTTTTCTATAGTAAATTTTTCAACAAATAATTTTCTACTGTCGCAAATTTTAAATACGCAAGGGATTGCCTTTTATATAGTAAATTTTTCAAAAAATAATTTTATACTGTCGCAAATTTTAATTACGCCAGGGATTGCCTTTTCTATAGTAAATTATTCAAAAAATAATTTTCTACTCTCGCAAATTTTAATTACGCCAGGGATTGCCTTTCTATAGTAAATTATTCAAAAAATAATTTTTTACTGTCGCAAATTTTAATTGCGCCAGGGATTGCCTTTTCTATAGTAAATTATTCAAAAAATAATTTTCTACTGTCGCAAATTTTAATTACGCCAGGGATTGCCTTTTCTATAGTAAATTATTCAAAAAATAATTTTTTACTGTCGCAAATTTCAAATCCGCCAGGGATTGCCTTTTCTATAGTAAATTATTCAAAAAATAATTCTTTACTATCGCAAGTTTTAATTGCGCCAGGGATTGCCTTTTCTATAGTAAATTTTGCAAAAAATAATTTTTTACTGTTGAAAATTTTAATTGCGCCAGGGATTGCCTTTTCTATAGTAAATTTTTCACAAATTAATTTTTTACTGTCGCAAATTTTAATTACGCCAGGGATTGCCTTTTCTATAGTAAATTTTTCAAAAAATAATTTTTTACTGTCGCAAATTTTAATTACGCCAGGGATTGCCTTTTCTATAGTAAATTATTCAAAAAATAATTTTTTACTGTCGCAAATTTTAATTGCGCCAGGGATTGCCTTTTCTATAGTAAAATTTTCAAAAAATAATTTTCTACTGTCGCAAATTTTAATTGCGCCAGGGATTGCCTTTCTACAGTAAATTTTTCAAAAAATTATTTTTTACTGTCGCAAATTGTAATTGCCCAGGGATTACCTTTTCTATAGTAAATTTTTCAAAAAATATTTTTTTACTGTCGCAAATTTTAATTGCGCCAGGGATTGCCTTTTATATAGTAAATTATTCAAAAAATAATTTTCTACTGTCGCAAATTTTAATTACGCCAGGGATTGCCTTTTCTATAGTAAATTATTCAAAAAATAATTTTTTACTATCGCAAGTTTTAATTGCGCCAGGGATTGCCATTTCTACAGTAAATTTTGCAAAAAATAATTTTTTACTGTTGCAAATTTTAATTGCGCCAGGGATTGCCTTTTCTATAGTAAGTTATTCAAAAAATAATTTTCTACTGTCGCAAATTTTAATTACGTCAGGGATTGCCTTTTCTATAGTAAATTATTCAAAAAATAATTTTTTACTGTCGCAAATTTCAAATCCGCCAGGGATTGCCTTTTCTATAGTAAATTATTCAAAAAATAATTTTTTACTATCGCAAGTTTTAATTGTGCCAGGGATTGCCTTTTCTACAGTAAATTTTGCAAAAAATAATTTTTTACTGTTGCAAATTATAATTGCGCCAGGGATTGCCTTTTCTATAGTAAATTTTTCACAAATTAATTTTTTACTGTCGCAAATTTTAATTACGCCAGGGATTGCCTTTTATAGTAAATTATTCAAAAAATAATTTTCTACTGTCGCAAATTTTAATTACGCCAGGGATTGCCTTTTCTATAGTAAATTATTCAAAAAATAATTTTTTACTGTCGCAAATTTCAAATCCGCCAGGGATTGCCTTTTCTATAGTAAATTATTCAAAAAATAATTTTTTACTATCGCAAGTTTTAATTGCGCCAGGGATTGCCTTTTCTACAGTAAATTTTGCAAAAAATAATTTTTTACTGTCGCAAATTTTAATTGCGCCAGGGATTGCCTTTTCTATAGTGAACTTTTCAATATATAATTTTCTACTGTCGCAAATTTTAATTGCGCCAGGGATTGCCTTTCTACAGTAAATTTTTCAAAAAATAATTTTTTACTGTCGCAAATTGTAATTGCGCCAGGGATTACCTTTTCTATAGTAAATTTTTCCAAAAATAATTTTTTACTGTCGCAAATTTTAAATACGCCAGGGATTGCCTTTTCTATAGTAAATTATTCAAAAAATAATTTTCTACTGTCGCAAATTTTAATTACGCCAGGGATTGCCTTTTCTATAGTAAATTATTCAAAAAATAATTTTTTACTGTCGCAAGTTTTAATTGCGCCAGGGATTGCCTTTTCTATAGTAAATTTTTCAAAAAATAATTTTCTACTGTCGCAAATTTTAAATACGCCAGGGATTGCCTTTTATATAGTAAATTTTTCAAAAAATAATTTTATACTGTCGCAAATTTTAATTGCGCCAGGGATTACCTTTTCTATAGTAAATTTTTCAAAAAATAATTTTCTACTGTCGCAAATTTTAAATACGACAGGGATTGCCTTTTCTACAGTAAATTTTGCAAAAAATAATTTTTTACTGTCGCAAATTTTAATTGCGCCAGGGATTGCCTTTTCTACAGTAAATTTTTCAAAAATTAATTTTATACTGTCGCAAATTTTAAATACGCCAGGGATTGCCTTTTCTATAGTAAATTTTTAAAAAAATAATTTTTTACTGTCGCAAATTTTAAATACGCCAGGGATTGCCTTTTCTATAGTAAATTTTTCAAAAAATAATTTTCTACTGTCGCAAATTTTAAATACGCCAGGGATTGCCTTTTATATAGTAAATTTTTCAAAAAATAATTTTATACTGTCGCAAATTTTAATTACGCCAGGGATTGCCTTTTCTATAGTAAATTATTCAAAAAATAATTTTCTACTGTCGCAAATTTTAATTACGCCAGGGATTGCCTTTTCTATAGTAAATTATTCAAAAAATAATTTTTTACTGTCGCAAATTTTAAGTGCGCCAGGGATTGCCTTTTCTATCGTACATTATTCAAAAAATAATTTTCAACTGTCGCAAATTTTAAATACGCCAGGGATTGCCTTTTATATAGTAAATTTTTCAAAAAATAATTTTATACTGTCGCAAATTTTAATTACGCCAGGGATTGCCTTTTCTATAGTAAATTATTCAAAAAATAATTTTTTACTCTCGCAAATTTCAATTTCGCCAGGTAAATTTTTCACAAATTAATTTTTTACTGTCGCAAATTTTAAATAGGCCAGGGATTGCCTTTTCTACAGTTAATTTTTCAAAAAATAAATGTTTACTGTCGCAAATTTTAAATACGCCAGGGATTGCCTTTTCTATAGTAAATTATTCAAAAAATAATTTTTTAATGTCGCAAATTTTAAATATCCCAGGGATTGCTTTTCTATAGTAAATTATTCAAAAAATAGTTTTTTACTATCGCAAGTTTTAATTGCGCCAGGGATTACCTTTTCTATAGTAAATTTTTCAAAAAATAATTTTTTACTGTTGCAAATTTTAATTACGCCAGGGATTGCCTTTTCTATAGTAAATTATTCAAAAAATAATTTTTTACTATCCCAAGTTTTAATTGCGCCAGGGATTGCTTTCTCTACAGTAAATTTTGCAAAAAATAATTTTTTACTGTTGCAAATTTTAATTGCGCCAGGGATTGCCTTTTCTATAGTAAGTTATTCAAAAAATAATTTTCTACTGTCGCAAATTGTAATTACGTCAGGGATTGCCTTTTCTATAGTAAATTATTCAAAAAATAATTTTTTACTGTCGCAATTTCAAATCCGCCAGGGATTGCCTTTTCTATAGTAAATTATTCAAAAAATAATTTTTTACTATCGCAAGTTTTAATTGCGCCAGGGATTGCCTTTTCTACAGTAAATTTTGCAAAAAATAATTTTTTACTGTTGCAAATTTTAATTGCGCCAAGGATTGCCTTTTCTATAGTAAATTTTTCACAAATTAATTTTTTACTGTCGCAAATTTTAATTACGCCAGGGATTGCCTTTTATAGTAAATAATTCAAAAAATAATTTTCTACTGTCGCAAATTTTAATTACGCCAGGGATTGCCTTTTCTATAGTAAATTATTCAAAAAATAATTTTTTACTGTCGCAAATTTCAAATCCGCCAGGGATTGCCTTTTCTATAGTAAATTATTCAAAAAATAATTTTTTACTATCGCAAGTTTTAATTGCGCCAGGGATTGCCTGTTCTACAGTAAATTTTCCAAAAAATAATTTTTTACTGTCGCAAATTTTAATTGCGCCAGGGATTGCCTTTTCTATAGTAAACTTTTCAAAAAATAATTTTCTACTGTCGGAAATTTTAATTGCGCCAGGGATTGCCTTTTCTACAGTAAATTTTTCAAAAACTAATTTTCAACTGTCGCAAATTTTAAATACGCCAGGGATTGCCTTTTCTATAGTAAATTATTCAAAAAATAATTTTTTACTATCGCAAGTTTTAATTGCGCCAGGGATTGCCTGTTCTACAGTAAATTTTCCAAAAAATAATTTTTTACTGTCGCAAATTTTAATTGCGCCAGGGATTGCCTTTTCTATAGTAAACTTTTCAAAAAATAATTTTCTACTGTCGCAAATTTTAATTGCGCCAGGGATTGCCTTTTCTACAGTAAATTTTTCAAAAAATAATTTTTTACTGTCGCAAATTTTAAATACGCCAGGTGTTGCCTTTTCTATAGTAAATTTTTCAAAAAATAATTTTTTACTGTCGCAAATTTTAATTGCGCCAGGGATTGCCTTTCTACAGTAAATTTTTCAAAAAATAATTTTTTATTGTCGCAAATTGTAATTGGGCCAGGGATTGCCTTTTCTACAGTAAATTTTTCAAAAACTAATTTTTTACTGTCGCAAATTTTAATTACGCCAGGGATTGCCTTTTCTATAGTAAATTATTCAAAAAATAATTTTATACTATCGCAAGTTTTAATTGCGCCAGGGATTGCCTTTTCTACAGTAAATTTTGCAAAAAATAATTTTTTACTGTGGCAAACTTCAAATCCGCCAGGGATTGCCTTTTCTATAGTAAATTATTCAAAAAATAATTTTCTACTGTCGCAAATTTTAATTACGCCAGGGATTGCCTCTTCTATAGTAAATTATTCAAAAAATAATTTTTTACTGTCGCAAATTTTAATTGCGCCAGGGATTGCCTTTTCTATAGTAAACTTTTCAAAAAATAATTTTCTTCTGTCGCAAATTTTAATTGCCCCAGGGATTGCCTTTCTACAGTAAATTTTTCAAAAAATAATTTTTTACTGTGGCAAATTTTAATTACGCCAGGGATTGCCTTTTCTATAGTAAATTATTCAAAAAATAATTTTTTACTGTCGCAAATTTCAAATCGGACAGGGATTGCCTTTTCTATAGTAAATTATTCAAAAAATAATTTTTCTGCTGTCGCAAATTTTAATTACGCCAGGGATTGCCTTTTCTATAGTAAATTATTCAAAAAATAATTTTCTACTGTCGCAAATTTTAATTACGCCAGGGATTGTCTTTTCTATAGTAAATTATTCAAAAAATAATTTTCAACTGTCGCAAATTTTATTTACGCCAGGGATTGCCTTTTCTATAGTAAATTATTCAAAAAATAATTTTTTACTCTCGCAAATTTCAATTTCGCCAGGTAAATTTTTCACAAATCAATTTTTTTACTGTCGCAAATTTCAAATCCGCCAGGTATTGCCTTTTCTATAGTAAATTATTCAAAAAATAATTTTTTACTATCGCAAGTTTTAATTGCGCCAGGGATTGCCTTTTCTACAGTAAATTGTTCAAAAAATAATTTTTTACTGTCGCAAATTTTAAATACAACAGGGATTGCCTTTTCTATAGTAAATTATTCAAAAAATAATTTTCTACTGTCGCAAATTTTAATTACGCCAGGGATTGCCTTTTCTATAGTAAATTATTCAAAAAATAATTTTCTACTGTCGCAAATTTTAATTACGCCAGTGATTGCCTTTTCTATAGTAAATTATTCAAAAAATAATTCTTTACTGTCGCAAATTTAAAATCCGCCAGGGATTGCCTTTTCTATAGTAAATTATTCAAAAAATAATTTTTTACTATTGCAAGTTTTAATTGCGCCAGGGATTGCCTTTTCTACAGTAAATTTAGCAAAAAATAATTTTTTACTGTCACAAATTTCAAATCCGCCAGGGATTGCCTTTTCTATAGTAAATTTTTCACAATTAATTTTTTACTGCCGCAAATTTTAATTACGCCAGGGATTGCCTTTTCTATAGTAAATTATTCAAAAAATAATTTTCTACTGTCGCAAATTTTAATTACGCCAGGGATTGCCTTTTCTATAGTAAATTATTCAAAAAATAATTTTTTACTGTCGCAAATTTCAAATCCGCCAGGGATTGCCTTTTCTATAGTAAATTATTCAAAAAATAATTTTTTACTCTCGCAAGTTTTAATTGCGCCAGGGATTGCCTTTTCTACAGTAAATTTTGCAAAAATAATTTTTTACTGTCGCAAATTTTAATTGCGCCAGGGATTGCCTTTTCTATAGTAAACATTTCAAAAATAATTTTCTACTGTCGCAAAATTTTAATTGCGCCAGTGATTGCCTTTTCTACAGTAAATTTTTCAAAACCTAATTTTCAACTGTCGCAAATTTTAAATACGCCAGGGATTGCCTTTACTATAGTAAATTATTCAAAAATTAATTTTTTACTATCGCAAGTTTTAATTGCGCCAGGGATTGCCTTTTCTACAGTAAATTTTGCAAAAAATAATTTTCTACTGTCGCAAATTTTAATTACACCAGGGATTGCCTTTTCTATAGTAAATTATTCAAAAAATAATTTTTTACTGTCGCAAATTTTAAATACGCCAGGGATTGCCTTTTCTATAGTAAAATTTTTCAAAAAATAATTTTTTACTGTCGCAAATTTTAATTGCGCCAGGGATTGCCTTTCTACAGTAAATTTTTCAAAAAATAATTTTTTACTGTCGCAAATTGTAATTGCGCCAGGGATTGCCTTTTCTATAGTAAATTTTTCAAAAACTAATTTTTTACTGTCGCAAATTTTAATTACGCCAGGGATTGCCTTTTCTATAGTAAATTATTCAAAAAATAATTTTATAATATAGCAAGTTTTAATTGCGCCAGGGATTGCCTTTTCTACAGTAAATTTTGCAAAAAATAATTTTTTACTGTGGCAAATTTCAAATCCGCCAGGGATTGCCTTTTCTATAGTAAATTATTCAAAAAATAATTTTTTACTATCGCAAGTTTTAATTGCGCCAGGGATTGCCTTTTCTACAGTAAATTTTGCAAAAAATTATTTTTTACTGTTGCAAATTTTAATTGCGCCAGGGATTGCCTTTTCTATAGTAAATTTTTCACAAATTAATTTTTTACTGTCGCAGATTTTAATTACGCCAGGGATTGTCTTTTATAGTAAATTATTCAAAAAATAATTTTCTACTGTCGCAAATTTTAATTACACCAGGGATTGCCTTTTCTATAGTAAATTATTCAAAAAATAATTTTTTACTGTCGCAAATTTCAAATCCGCCAGGGATTGCCTTTTCTATAGTAAATTATTCAAAAAATAATTTTTTACTATCGCAAGTTTTAATTGCGCCAGGGATTGCCTGTTCTACAGTAATTTTCCAAAAAATAATTTTTTACTGTCGCAAATTTTAATTGCGCCAGGGATTGCCTTTTCTATAGTAAACTTTTCAAAAAATAATTTTCTACTGTCGCAAATTTTAATTGCGCCAGGGATTGCCTTTTCTACAGTAAATTTTTCAAAAACTAATTTTCAACTGTCGCAAATTTTAAATACGCCAGGGATTGCCTTTCCTATAGTAAATTATTCAAAAAATAATTTTTTACTATCGCAAGTTTTAATTCCGCCAGGGATTGCCTTTTCTACAGTAAATTTTGCAAAAAATAATTTTCTACTGTCGCAAATTTTAATTACGCCAGGGATTGCCTTTTCTATAGTAAATTATTCAAAAAATAATTTTTTACTGTCGCAAATTTTAAATACGCCAGGGGTTGCCTTTTCTATAGTAAATTTTTCAAAAAATAATTTTTTACTGTCGCAAATTTTAATTGCGCCAGGGATTGCCTTTCTACAGTAAATTTTTCAAAAAATAATTTTTTATTGTCGCAAATTGTAATTGCGCCAGGGATTGCCTTTTCTACAGTAAATTTTTCAAAAACTAATTTTTTACTGTCGCAAATTTTAATTACGCCAGGGATTGCCTTTTCTATAGTAAATTATTCAAAAAATAATTTTATACTATCGCAAGTTTTAATTGCGCCAGGGATTGCCTTTTCTACAGTAAATTTTGCAAAAAATAATTTTTTACTGTGGCAAACTTCAAATCCGCCAGGGATTGCCTTTTCTATAGTAAATTATTCAAAAAATAATTTTCTACTGTCGCAAATGTTAATTACGCCAGGATTGCCTTTTCTATAGTAAATATTCAAAAAATAATTTTTTACTGTCGCAAATTTTAATTGCGCCAGGGATTGCCTTTTCTATAGTAAACTTTTCAAAAAATAATTTTCTTCTCTCGCAAATTTTAATTGCCCCAGGGATTGCCTTTCTACAGTAAATTTTTCAAAAAATAATTTTTTACTGTGGCAAATTTTAATTACGCCAGGGATTGCCTTTTCTATAGTAAATTATTCAAAAAATAATTTTTTACTGTCGCAAATTTCAAATCGGCCAGGGATTGCCTTTTCTATAGTAAATTATTCAAAAAATAATTTTCTGCTGTCGCAAATTTTAATTACGCCAGGGATTGCCTTTTCTATAGTAAATTATTCAAAAAATAATTTTCTACTGTCGCAAATTTTAATTACGCCAGGGATTGTCTTTTCTATAGTAAATTATTCAAAAAATAATTTTCAACTGTCGCAAATTTTATTTACGCCAGGGATTGCCTTTTCTATAGTAAATTATTCAAAAAATAATTTTTTACTCTCGCAAATTTCAATTCCGCCAGGTAAATTTTCACAAATCAATTTTTTACTGTCGCAAATTTCAAATCCGCCAGGGATTGCCTTTTCTATAGTAAATTATTCAAAAAATAATTTTTTACTATCGCAAGTTTTAGTTCCGCCAGGGATTGCCTTTTCTACAGTAAATTATTCAAAAAATAATTTTTTACTGTCGCAAATTTTAAATACAACAGGGATTGCCTTTTCTATAGTAAATTATTCAAAAAATAATTTTCTACTGTCGCAAATTTTAATTACGCAAGGGATTGCCTTTTCTATAGTAAATTATTCAAAAAATAATTTTCTACTGTCGCAAATTTTAATTACGCCAGTGATTGCCTTTTCTATAGTAAATTATTCAAAAAATAATTCTTTACTGTCGCAAATTTAAAATCCGCCAGGGATTGCCTTTTCTATAGTAAATTATTCAAAAAATAATTTTTTACTCTTGCAAGTTTTAATTGCGCCAGGGATTGCCTTTTCTACAGTAAATTTAGCAAAAAATAAATTTTTACTGTCACAAATTTCAAATCCGCCAGGGATTGCCTTTTCTATAGTAAATTTTTCACAAATTAATTTTTTACTGCCGCAAATTTTAATTACGCCAGGGATTGCCTTTTCTATAGTAAATTATTCAAAAATAATTTTCTACTGTCGCAAATTTTAATTACGCCAGGGATTGCCTTTTCTATAGTAAATTATTCAAAAAATAATTTTTTACTGTCGCAAATTTCAAATCCGCCAGGGATTGCCTTTTCTATAGTAAATTATTCAAAAAATAATTTTTTACTCTCGCAAGTTTTAATTGCGCCAGGGATTGCCTTTTCTACAGTAAATTTTGCAAAAAATAATTTTTTACTGTCGCAAATTTTAATTGCGCCAGGGATTGCCTTTTCTATAGTAAACATTTCAAAAAATAATTTTCTACTGTCGCAAATTTTAATTGCGCCAGGGATTGCCTTTGCTACAGTAAATTTTTCAAAAACTAATTTTCAACTGTCGCAAATTTTAAATACGCCAGGGATTGCCTTTTCTATAGTAAATTATTCAAAAAATAATTTTTTACTATCGCAAGTTTTAATTGCGCCAGGGATTGCCTTTTCTACAGTAAATTTTGCAAAAAATAATTTTCTACTGTCGCAAATTTTAATTACGCCAGGGATTGCCTTTTCTATAGTAAATTATTCAAAAAATAATTTTTTACTGTCGCAAATTTTAAATACGCCAGGGATTGCCTTTTCTATAGTAAATTTTTCAAAAAATAATTTTTTACTGTCACAAATTTTAATTGCGCCAGGGATAGCCTTTTCTATAGTAAATTATTCAAAAAATAATTTTCTACTGTCGGAAATTTTAATTACGCCAGGGATTGCCTTTTCTATAGTAAATTATTCAAAAATAATTTTCAACTGTCGCAAATTTTAATTACGCCAGGGATTGCCTTTACTATAGTAAATTATTCAAAAAATAATTTTTTACTCTCGCAAATTTCAATTTCGCCAGGTAAATTTTTCACAAATTAATTTTTTACTGTCGCAAATTTCAAATCCGCCAGGGATTGCCTTTTCTATAGTAAATTATTCAAAAAATAATTTTTTACTATCGCAAGTTTTAATTGCGCCAGGGATTGCCTTTTCTATAGTAAATTATTCAAAAAGTAATTTTTTACTGTCGCAAATTTTAAATAGGCCAGGGATTGCCTTTTCTATAGTAAATTATTCAAAAAATAATTTTCTATTGTCGCAAATTTTAATTACGCCAGGGATTGCCTTTTCTATAGTAAATTATTCAAAAAATAATTTTATACTGTTGCAAATTTTAATTACGCCAGGCATTGCCTTTTCTATAGTAAATTATTCAAAAAATAATTTTCTACTGTCGCAAATTTTAATTACGCCAGGGATTGCCTTTTCTATAGTAAATTATTCAAAAAATAATTTTTTACTGTCGCAAATTTTAATTGCGCCAGGGATTGCCTTTTCTATAGTAAATTTTTCACAAATTAATTTTTTACTGTCGAAAATTTTAATTACGCCAGGGATTGCCTTTTCTATAGTAAATTATTCAAAAAATAATTTTTTACTGTCGCAAATTTTAATTGCGCCAGGGATTGCCTTTTCTATAGTAAATTATTCAAAAAATAATTTTCTACTGTCGCAAATTTTAATTACGCCAGGGATTGCCTTTTCTATAGTAAATTATTCAAATAATTTTCTACTGTCGCAAATTTTAATTACGCCAGGGATTGCCTTTTCTATAGTAAATTATTCAAAAAATAATTTTTTACTGTCGCAAATTTTAATTACGCCAGGGATTGCCTTTTCTATAGTAAATTATTCAAAAAATAATTTTTTACTGTCGCAAATTTTAATTGCGCCAGGGATTGCCTTTTCTATAGTAAATTATTCAAAAAATAATTTTTTACTGTCGCAAATTTTAAATAGGCCAGGGATTGCCTTTTCTATAGTAAATTATTCAAAAATAATTTTCTACTGTCGCAAATTTTAATTACGCCAGGGATTGCCTTTTCTATAGTAAATTATTCAAAAAATAATTTTCTACAGTCGGAAATTTTAATTACGCCAGGGATTGCCTTTTCTATAGTAAATTATTCAAAAAATAATTTTCAACTGTTGCAAATTTTAATTACGCCAGGGATTGCCTTTTCTATAGTAAATTATTCAAAAAATAATTTTTTACTCTCGTAAATTTCAATTTCGCCAGGTAAAATTTTTCACAAATTAATTTTTTACTGTCGCAAATTTCAAATCCGCCAGGGATTGCCTTTTCTATAGTAAAGTATTCAAAAAATAATTTTTTACTATCGCAAGTTTTAATTGCGCCAGGGATTGCCTTTTCTACAGTAAATTATTCAAAAAATAATTTTTTACTGTCGCAAATTTTAAATACGCCAGGTATTGCCTTTTCTATAGTAAATTATTCAAAAAATAATTTTCTACTGTCGCAAATTTTAATTACGCCAGGGATTGCCTTTTCTATAGTAAATTATTCAAAAAATAATTTTATACTGTCGCAAATTTTAATTAAGCCAGGGATTGCCTTTTCTATAGTAAATTTTCCAAAAAATAATTTTTTACTGTCGCAAATTTTAAGTGCGCCAGGGATTGCCTTTTCTATAGTAAATTATTCAAAAAATAATTTTAAATTGTCGCAAATTTTAATTACGCCAGGGATTGCCTTTACTATAGTAAATTATTAAAAAAATAATTTTTTACTCTCGCAAATTTCAATTTCGCCAGGTAAATTTTTCACAAATTAATTTTTTACTGTCGCAAATTTCAAATCCGCCAGGGATTGCCTATTCTATAGTAAATTATTCAAAAAATAATTTTTTACTATCGCAAGTTTTAATTGCGCCAGGGATTGCCTTTTTCTATAGTAAATTATTCAAAAAATAATTTTTTACTCTCGCAAATTTTAAATACGCCAGGGATTGCCTTTTCTATAGTAAATTATTCAAAAAATAATTTTCTACTTTCGGAAATTTTAATTACGCCAGGGATTGCCTTTTCTATAGTAAATTATTCAAAAAATAATTTTCAACTGTCGCAAATTTTAATTACGCCAGGGATTGCCTTTTCTATAGTAAATTATTCAAAAAATAATTTTCAACTGTCGCAAATTTTAATTACGCCAGGGATTGCCTTTACTATAGTAAATTATTCAAAAAATAATTTTTTACTCTCGCAAATTTCAATTTCGCCAGCTAAATTTTTCACAAATTAATTTTTTACTGTCGCAAATTTCAAATCCGCCAGGGATTGCCTTTTCTATTGTAAATTATTCAAAAAATAATTTTTTACTATCGCAAGTTTTAATTGCGCCAGGGATTGCCTTTTCTATAGTAAATTATTCAAAAAATAATTTTTTACTGTCGCAAATTTTAAATAGGCCAGGGATTGCCTTTTCTATAGTAAATTATTCAAAAAATAATTTTCTATTGTCGCAAATTTTAATTACGCCAGGGATTGCCTTTTCTATAGTAAATTATTCAAAAAATAATTTTATACTGTCGCAAATTTTAATTACGCCAGGGATTGCCTTTTCTATAGTAAATTATTCAAAAAATAATTTTCTACTGTCGCAAATTTTAATTACGCCAGGGATTGCCTTTTCTATAGTAACTTATTCAAAAAATAATTTTTTACTGTCGCAAATTTTAATTGCGCCAGGTATTGCCTTTTATATAGTAAATTTTTCACAAATTAATTTTTTTACTGTCGAAAATTTTAATTACGCCAGGATTGCCTTTTCTATAGTAAAATTATTCAAAAAATAATTTTTTACTGTCGCAAATTTTAATTGCGCCAGGGATTGCCTTTTCTATAGTAAATTATTCAAAAAATAATTTTCTACTGTCGCAAATTTTAATTACGCCAGGGATTGCCTTTTCTATAGTAAATTATTCAAAAAATAATTTTCTACTGTCGCAAATTTTAATTACGCCAGGGATTGCCTTTTCTATAGTAAATTATTCAAAAAATAATTTTTTACTGTCGCAAATTTTAATTACGCCAGGGATTGCCTTTTCTATAGTAAATTATTCAAAAAATAATTTTTTACTGTCGCAAATTTTAATTGCGCCAGGGATTGCCTTTTCTATAGTAAATTATTCAAAAAATAATTTTTTACTGTCGCAAATTTTAAATAGGCCAGGGATTGCCTTTTCTATAGTAAATTATTCAAAAAATAATTTTCTACTGTCGCAAATTTTAATTACGCCAGGGATTGCCTTTTCTATAGTAAAATTATTCAAAAACATAATTTTCTACAGTCGGAAATTTTAATTACGCCAGGGATTGCCTTTTCTATAGTAAATTATTCAAAAAATAATTTTCAACTGTCGCAAATTTTAATTACGCCAGGGATTGCCTTTTCTATAGTAAATTATTCAAAAAATAATTTTTACTCTCGTAAATTTCAATTTCGCCAGGTAAATTTTCACAAATTAATTTTTTACTGTCGCCAAATTTCAAATCCGCCAGGGATTGCCTTTTCTATAGTAAATTATTCAAAAAATAATTTTTTACTATCGCAAGTTTTAATTGCGCCAGGGATTGCCTTTTCTACAGTAAATTATTCAAAAAATAATTTTTTACTGTCGCAAATTTTAAATACGCCAGGTATTGCGTTTTCTATAGTAAATTATTCAAAAAATAATTTTCTACTGTCGCAAATTTTAATTACGCCAGGGATTGCCTTTTCTATAGTAAATTATTCAAAAAATAATTTTATACTGTCGCAAATTTTAATTACGCCAGGGATTGCCTTTTCTATAGTAAATTTTCCAAAAAATAATTTTTTACTCTCGCAAATTTTAAGTGCGCCAGGGATTGCCTTTTCTATAGTAAATTATTCAAAAAATAATTTTAAATTGTCGCAAATTTTAATTACGCCTGGGATTGCCTTTACTATAGTAAATTATTAAAAAAATAATTTTTTACTCTCGCAAATTTCAATTTCGCCAGGTAAATTTTTCACAAATTAATTTTTTACTGTCGCAAATTTCAAATCCGCCAGGGATTGCCTATTCTATAGTAAATTATTCAAAAAATAATTTTTTACTATCGCAAGTTTTAATTGCGCCAGGGATTGCCTTTTCTATAGTAAATTATTCAAAAAATAATTTTTTACTGTCGCAAATTTTAAATACGCCAGGGATTGCCTTCTCTATAGTAAATTATTCAAAAAATAATTTTCTATTGTCGCAAATTTTAATTACGCCAGGGATTGCCTTTTCTATAGTAAATTATTCAAAAAATAATTTTATACTGTCGCAAATTTTAATTACGCCAGGGATTGCCTTTTCTATAGTAAATTATTCAAAAAAATAATTTTCTACTGTCGCAAATTTTAATTACGCCAGGGATTGCCTTTTCTATAGTAAATTATTCAAAAAATAATTTTTTACTGTCGCAAATTTTAATTGCGCCAGGGATTGCCTTTTCTATAGTAAATTATTCAAAAAATAATTTTATACTGTCGCAAATTTTAATTACGCCAGGGATTGCCTTTTCTATAGTAAATTATTCAAAAAATAATTTTCTACTGTCGCAAATTTTAATTACGCCAGGGATTGCCTTTTCTATAGTAAATTATTCAAAAAATAATTTTTTACTGTCGCAAATTTCAAATCCGCCAGGGATTGCCTTTTCTATAGTAAGTTATTCAAAAAATAATTTTTTACTCTCGCAAGTTTTAATTGCGCCAGGGATTGCCTTTTCTACAGTAAATTTTGCAAAAATATTTTTTTACTGTCGCAAATTTTAATTGCGCCAGGGATTGCCTTTTCTATAGTAAACATTTCAAAAAATAATTTTCTACTGTCGCAAATTTTAATTGCGCCAGGGATTGCCTTTTCTACAGTAAATTTTTCAAAAACTAATTTTCAACTGTCGCAAATTTTAAATACGCCAGGGATTGCCTTTTCTATAGTAAATTTTTCAAAAAATAATTTTTTACTATCGCAAGTTTTAATTGCGCCAGGGATTGCCTTTTCTACAGTAAATTTTGCAAAAAATAATTTTCTACTGTCGCAAATTTTAATTACGCCAGGGATTGCCTTTTCTATAGTAAATTATTCAAAAAATAATTTTTTTACTGTCGCAAATTTTAAATACGCCAGGGATTGCCTTTTCTATAGTAAATTTTTCAAAAAATAATTTTTTACTGTCACAAATTTTAATTGCGCCAGGGATTGCCTTTTCTATAGTAAATTATTCAAAAAATAATTTTCTACTGTCGGAAATTTTAATTACGCCAGGGATTGCCTTTTCTATAGTAAATTATTCAAAAAATAATTTTCAACTGTCGCAAATTTTAATTACGCCAGGGATTGCCTTTTCTATAGTAAATTATTCAAAAAATAATTTTCAACTGTCGCAAATTTTAATTACGCCAGGGATTCGCCTTTACTATAGTAAATTATCCAAAAAATAATTTTTTTACTCTCGCAAATTTCAATTTCGCCAGGTAAATTTTTCACAAATTAATTTTTTACTGTCGCAAATTTCAAATCCGCCAGGGATTGCCTTTTCTATAGTAAAATTATTCAAAAAATAATTTTTTACTATCGCAAGTTTTAATTGCGCCAGGGATTGCCTTTTCTATAGTAAATTATTCAAAAAGTAATTTTTTACTGTCGCAAATTTTAAATAGGCCAGGGATTGCCTTTTCTATAGTAAATTATTCAAAAAATAATTTTCTATTGTCGCAAATTTTAATTACGCCAGGGATTGCCTTTTCTATAGTAAATTATTCAAAAAATAATTTTATACTGTTGCAAATTTTAATTACGCCAGGCATTGCCTTTTCTATAGTAAATTATTCAAAAAATAATTTTTCTACTGTCGCAAATTTTAATTACGCCAGGGATTGCCTTTTCTATAGTAAATTATTCAAAAAATAATTTTTTACTGTCGCAAATTTTAATTGCGCCAGGGATTGCCCTTTTCTATAGTAAATTTTTCACAAATTAATTTTTTACTGTCGAAAATTTTAATTACGCCAGGGATTGCCTTTTCTATAGTAAATTATTCAAAAAATAATTTTTTACTGTCGCAAATTTTAATTGCGCCAGGGATTGCCTTTTCTATAGTAAAATTATTCAAAAAATAATTTTCTACTGTCGCAAATTTTAATTACGCCAGGGATTGCCCTTTTCTATAGTAAATTATTCAAAAAATAATTTTCTACTGTCGCAAATTTTAATTACGCCAGGGATTGCCTTTTCTATAGTAAATTATTCAAAAAATAATTTTTTACTGTCGCAAATTTTAATTACGCCAGGGATTGCCTTTTCTATAGTAAATTATTCAAAAAATAATTTTTTACTGTCGCAAATTTTAATTGCGCCAGGATTGCCTTTTCTATAGTAAATTATTCAAAAAATAATTTTTACTGTCGCAACATTTTAAATAGGCCAGGGATTGCCTTTTCTATAGTAAATTATTCAAAAAATAATTTTCTACTGTCGCAGAATTTTAATTACGCCAGGGATTGCCTTTTCTATAGTAAATTATTCAAAAAATAATTTTCTACAGTCGGAAATTTTAATTACGCCAGGATTGCCTTTTCTATAGTAAATTATTCAAAAAATAATTTTCAACTGTTGCAAATTTTAATTACGCCAGGGATTGCCTTTTCTATAGTAAATTATTCAAAAAATAATTTTTTACTCTCGTAAATTTCAATTTCGCCAGGTAAATTTTTCACAAATTAATTTTTTACTGTCGCAAATTTCAAATCCGCCAGGGATTGCCTTTTCTATAGTAAAGTATTCAAAAAATAATTTTTTACTATCGCAAGTTTTAATTGCGCCAGGGATTGCCTTTTCTACAGTAAATTATTCAAAAAATAATTTTTTACTGTCGCAAATTTTAAATACGCCAGGTATTGCCTTTTCTATAGTAAATTATTCAAAAAATAATTTTCTACTGTCGCAAATTTTAATTACGCCAGGGATTGCCTTTTCTATAGTAAATTATTCAAAAAATAATTTTATACTGTCGCAAATTTTAATTAAGCCAGGGATTGCCTTTTCTATAGTAAATTTTCCAAAAAATAATTTTTTACTGTCGCAAATTTTAAGTGCGCCAGGGATTGCCTTTTCTATAGTAAATTATTCAAAAAATAATTTTAAATTGTCGCAAATTTTAATTACGCCAGGGATTGCCTTTACTATAGTAAATTATTAAAAAAATAATTTTTTACTCTCGCAAATTTCAATTTCGCCAGGTAAATTTTTCACAAATTAATTTTTTTACTGTCGCAAATTTCAAATCCGCCAGGGATTGCCTATTCTATAGTAAATTATTCAAAAAAATAATTTTTTACTATCGCAAGTTTTAATTGCGCCAGGGATTGCCTTTTCTATAGTAAATTATTCAAAAAATAATTTTTTACTCTCGCAAATTTTAAATACGCCAGGGATTGCCTTTTCTATAGTAAATTATTCAAAAAATAATTTTCTACTGTCGGAAATTTTAATTACGCCAGGGATTGCCTTTTCTATAGTAAATTATTCAAAAAATAATTTTCAACTGTCGCAAATTTTAATTACGCCCAGGGATTGCCTTTTCTATAGTAAATTATTCAAAAAATAATTTTCAACTGGCGCAAATTTTAATTACGCCAGGGATTGCCTTTACTATAGTAAATTATTCAAAAAATAATTTTTTACTCTCGCAAATTTCAATTTCGCCAGGTAAATTTTTCACAAATTAATTTTTTACTGGTCGCAAATTTCAAATCCGCCAGGGATTGCCTTTTCTATTGTAAATTATTCAAAAAATAATTTTTTACTATCGCAAGTTTTAATTGCGCCAGGGATTGCCTTTTCTGTAGTAAATTATTCAAAAAATAATTTTTTACTGTCGCAAATTTTAAATAGGCCAGGGATTGCCTTTTCTATAGTAAATTATTCAAAAAATAATTTTCTATTGTCGCAAATTTTAATTACGCCAGGGATTGCCTTTTCTATAGTAAATTATTCAAAAAATAATTTTATACTGTCGCAAATTTTAATTACGCCAGGGATTGCCTTTTCTATAGTAAATTATTCAAAAAATAATTTTCTACTGTCGCAAATTTTAATTACGCCAGGGATTGCCTTTTCTATAGTAACTTATTCAAAAAATAATTTTTTACTGTCGCAAATTTTAATTGCGCCAGGGATTGCCTTTTCTATAGTAAATTTTTCACAAATTAATTTTTTACTGTCGAAAATTTTAATTACGCCAGGGATTGCCTTTTCTATAGTAAATTATTCAAAAAATAATTTTTTACTGTCGCAAATTTTAATTGCTCCAGGGATTGCCTTTTCTATAGTAAATTATTCAAAAAATAATTTTCTACTGTCGCAAATTTTAATTACGCCAGGGATTGCCTTTTCTATAGTAAATTATTCAAAAAATAATTTTCTACTGTCGCAAATTTTAATTACGCCAGGGATTGCCTTTTCTATAGTAAATTATTCAAAAAATAATTTTTTACTGTCGCAAATTTTAATTACGCCAGGGATTGCCTTTTCTATAGTAAATTATTCAAAAAATAATTTTTTACTGTCGCAAATTTTAATTGCGCCAGGGATTGCCTTTTCTATAGTAAATTATTCAAAAAATAATTTTTTACTGTCGCAAATTTTAAATAGGCCAGGGATTGCCTTTTCTATAGTAAATTATTCAAAAAATAATTTTCTACTGTCGCAAATTTTAATTACGCCAGGGATTGCCTTTTCTATAGTAAATTATTCAAAAAATAATTTTCTACAGTCGGAAATTTTAATTACGCCAGGGATTGCCTTTTCTATAGTAAATTATTCAAAAAATAATTTTTTTCTGTCGCAAATTTTAAATAGGCCAGGGATTGCCTTTTCTATAGTAAATTATTCAAAAAATAATTTTCTACTGTCGCAAATTTTAATTACGCCAGGGATTGCCTTTTCTATAGTAAATTATTCAAAAAATAATTTTCTACAGTCGGAAATTTTAATTACGCCAGGGATTGCCTTTTCTATAGTAAATTTTCCAAAAAATAATTTTTTACTGTCGCAAATTTTAAGTGCGCCAGGGATTGCCTTTTCTATAGTAAATTATTCAAAAAATAATTTTAAATTGTCGCAAATTTTAATTACGCCTGGGATTGCCTTTACTATAGTAAATTATTAAAAAAATAATTTATTACTCTCGCAAATTTCAATTTCGCCAGGTAAATTTTTCACAAATTAATTTTTTACTGTCGCAAATTTCAAATCCGCCAGGGATTGCCTATTCTATAGTAAATTATTCAAAAAATAATTTTTTACTATCGCAAGTTTTAATTGCGCCAGGGATTGCCTTTTCTATAGTAAATTATTCAAAAAATAATTTTTTACTGTCGCAAATTTTAAATACGCCAGGGATTGCCTTCTCTATAGTAAATTATTCAAAAAATAATTTTCTATTGTCGCAAATTTTAATTACGCCAGGGATTGCCTTTTCTATAGTAAATTATTCAAAAAATAATTTTATACTGTCGCAAATTTTAATTACGCCAGGGATTGCCTTTTCTATAGTAAATTATTCAAAAAATAATTTTCTACTGTCACAAATTTTAATTACGCCAGGGATTGCCTTTTCTATAGTAAATTATTCAAAAAATAATTTTTTACTGTCGCAAATTTTAATTGCGCCAGGGATTGCCTTTTCTATAGTAAATTATTCAAAAAATAATTTTATACTGTCGCAAATTTTAATTACGCCAGGGATTGCCTTTTCTATAGTAAATTATTCAAAAAATAATTTTCTACTGTCGCAAATTTTAATTACGCCAGGGATTGCCTTTTCTATAGTAAATTATTCAAAAAATAATTTTTTACTGTCGCAAATTTTAATTGCGCCAGGGATTGCCTTTTCTATAGTAAATTTTTCACAAATTAATTTTTTACTGTCGCAAATTTTAATTACGCCAGGGATTGCCTTTTCTATAGTAAATTATTCAAAAAATAATTTTTTACTGTCGCAAATTTTAATTGTGCCAGGGATTGCCTTTTCTATAGTAAATTATTCAAAAAATAATTTTCTACTGTCGCAAATTTTAATTACGCCAGGGATTGCCTTTTCTATAGTAAATTATTCAAAAAATAATTTTCTACTGTCGCAAATTTTAATTACGCCAGGGATTGCCTTTTCTATAGTAAATTATTCAAAAAATAATTTTTTACTGTCGCAAATTTTAATTACGCCAGGGATTGCCTTTTCTATAGTAAATTATTCAAAAAATAATTTTTTACTGTCGCAAATTTTAATTGCGCCAGGGATTGCCTTTTCTATAGTAAATTATTCAAAAAATAATTTTCTACTGTCGCAAATTTTAATTACGCCAGGGATTGCCTTTTATATAGTAAATTATTCAAAAAATAATTTTCTACTGTCGCAAATTTTAAATAATTTTCTACTGTCGCAAATTTTAATTACGCCAGGGATTGCCTTTTATACAGTAAATTTTGCAAAAAATAATTTTTTACTGTCGCAAATTTTAATTACGCCAGGGATTGCCTTTTCTATTGTAAATTATTCAAAAAATAATTTTTTACTGTCGCAAATTTTAATTGCGCCAGGGATTGCCTTTTCTATAGTAAATTATTCAAAAAATAATTTTCTACTGTCGCAAATTTTAATTACGCCAGGGATTGCCTTTTCTATAGTAAATTATTCAAAAAATAATTTTTTACTGTTGCAAATTTCAAATCCGCCAGGGATTGCCTTTTCTATAGTAAATTATTCAAAAAATAATTTTCTACTGTCGCAAATTTTAATTTCGCCAGGGATTGCCTTTTCTATAGTAAATTATTCAAAAAATAATTTTTTACTGTCGCAAATTTTAATTACGCCAGGGATTGCCTTTTCTATAGTAAATTATTCAAAAAATAATTTTTTACTGTCGCAAATTTTAATTGCGCCAGGGATTGCCTTTTCTATAGTAAATTATTCAAAAAATAATTTTTTACTGTCGCAAATTTCAAATCCGCCAAGGTTTGCCTTTTCTATAGTAAATTATTCAAAAAATAATTTTCTACTGTCGCAAATTTTAATTACGCCAGGGATTGCCTTTTCTATAGTAAATTATTCAAAAAATAATTTTCTACATTCGGAAATTTTAACTACGCCAGGGATGGCCTTTTCTATAGTAAATTATTCAAAAAATAATTTTCAACTGTCGCAAATTTTAATTACGCCAGGGATTGCCTTTTCTATAGTAAATTATTCAAAAAATATTTTTTTACTCTCGTAAATTTCAATTTCGCCAGGTAAATTTTTCACAAATTAATTTTTTACTGTCGCAAATTTCAAATCCGCCAGGGATTGCCTTTTCTATAGTAAATTATTCAAAAAATAATTTTCTACTGTCGCAAATTTTAATTACGCCAGGGATTGCCTTTTCTATAGTAAATTATTCAAAAAATAATTTTTTACTGTCGCAAATTTTAATTGCGCCAGGGATTGCCTTTTCTATAGTAAATTTTTCACAAATTAATTTTTTACTGTCGCAAATTTTAATTACGCCAGGGATTGCCTTTTCTATAGTAAATTATTCAAAAAATAATTTTTTACTGTCGCAAATTTTAATTGCGCCAGGGATTGCCTTTTCTATAGTAAATTATTCAAAAAATAATTTTCTACTGTCGCAAATTTTAATTACGCCAGGGATTGCCTTTTCTATAGTAAATTATTCAAAAAATAATTTTCTACTGTCGCAAATTTTAATTACGCCAGGGATTGCCTTTTCTATAGTAAATTATTCAAAAAATAATTTTTTACTGTTGCAAATTTCAAATCCGCCAGGGATTGCCTTTTCTATAGTAAATTATTCAAAAAATAATTTTCTACTGTCGCAAATTTTAATTACGCCAGGGATTGCCTTTTCTATAGTAAATTATTCAAAAAATAATTTTTTACTGTCGCAAATTTTAAGTGCGCCAGGGATTGCCTTTTCTATAGTAAATTTTTCACAAATTAATTTTTTACTGTTGCAAATTTTAATTGCGCCAGGGATTGCCTTTTCTATAGTAAATTTTTCACAAATTAATTTTTTACTGTCGCAAATTTTAATTACGCCAGGGATTGCCTTTTCTATAGTAAATTTTTCAAAAAATAATTTTCTACTGTCGCAAATTTTAAATACGCCAGGGATTGCCTTTTATATAGTAAATTTTTCAAAAAATAATTTTATACTGTCGCAAATTTTAATTACGCCAGGGATTGCCTTTTCTATAGTAAATTATTCAAAAAATAATTTTCTACTGTCGCAAATTTTAATTACGCCAGCGATTGCCTTTTCTATTGTAAATTATTCAAAAAATAATTTTTTACTGTCGCAAATTTTAAATTCGCCAGGGATTGCCTTTTCTATAGTAAATTATTCAAAAAATAATTTTCTACTGTCGCAAATTTTAATTACGCCAGGGATTGCCTTTTCTATAGTAAATTATTCAAAAAATAATTTTTTACTGTTGCAAATTTCAAATCCGCCAGGGATTGCCTTTTCTATAGTAAATTATTCAAAAAATAATTTTCTACTGTCGCAAGTTTTAATTGCGCCAGGGATTGCCTTTTCTACAGTAAATTTTGCAAAAAATAATTTTTTACTGTCGCAAATTTTAATTGCGCCAGGGATTGCCTTTTCTATAGTAAACTTTTCAAAAAATAATTTTCTACTGTCGCAAATTTTAATTGCGCCAGGGATTGCCTTTCTACAGTAAATTTTTCAAAAAATAATTTTTTACTGTCGCAAATTGTAATTGTGCCAGGGATTACCTTTTCTATAGTAAATTTTTCAAAAAATAATTTTTTACTGTCGCAAATTTTAATTGCGCCAGGGATTGCCTTTTCTACAGTAAATTATTCAAAAAATAATTTTCTAATGTCGCAAATTTTAATTACGCCAGGGATTGCCTTTTCTATAGTCAATTGTTCAAAAAATAATTTTTTACTCTCGCAAATTTCAATTTCGCCAGGTAAATTTTTCACAAATTAATTTTTTACTGTCGCAAATTTTAAATACGCCAGGAATTGCCTTTTCTATAGTAAATTATTCAAAAAATAATTTTTTACTGTCGCAAATTTTAAATATCCCAGGGATTGCCTTTTCTATAGTAAATTTCTCACAAATTAATTTCTTACTGTCGCAAATTTTAAATACGCCAGGGATTGCCTTTTCTATAGTAAATTATTCAAAAAATAATTTTTTACTGTCGCAAATTTTAAATAGGCCAGGGATTGCCTTTTCTATAGTAAATTTTTCAAAAAATAATTTTTTAATGTCGCAAATATTAAATACGCCAGGGATTGCCTTTTCTATATGAAATTATTCAAAAAATAATTTTTTACTGTCGAAAATTTTAAATACGCCAGGGATTGCCTTTTCTATAGTAAATTTTTCACAAATTAATTTTTTACTGTCGCAAATTTTAAATACGCCAGGGATTGCCTCTTCTATAGTAAATTTTGCAAAAAATAATTTTTTACTGTCGCAAATTTTAATTGCGCCAAGGATTGCCTTTTCTATTGTAAATTTTTCAAAAAATAATTTTTAACTGTCGCAAATTTTAATTACGCCAGGGATTGCCTTTTCTACAGAAAATTTTTCAAAATATAATTTTTTACTGTCGCAAATTTTAATTACGCCAGGGATTGCCTTTTCTACAGTAAATTTTTCAAAAAATAATTTTTTACTGTCGCAAATTTTAAATACGCCAGGGATTGCCTTTTCTATAGTAAATTTTTCACAAATTAATTTTTTACTGTCGCAAATTTTAAATACGCCAGGGATTGCCTTTTCTATAGTAAATTATTCAAAAAATAATTTTCTACTGTCGCAAATTTTAATTACGCCAGGGATTGCCTTTTCTATAGTAAATTATTCAAAAAATAATTTTCTACTGTCGCAAATTTTAATTACGCCAGGGATTGCCTTTTCTATGGTAAATTATTCAAAAAATAATTTTTTACTGTCGCAAATTTTAATTGCGCCAGGGATTGCCTTTTCTATTAAATTATTCAAAAAATAATTTTCTACTGTCGCAAATTTTAATTACGCCAGGGATTGCCTTTTCTATAGTAAATTATTAAAAAAATAATTTTCAACTGTCGCAAATATTAATTACGCCAGGGATTGCATTTTCTATAGTAAATTTTTCAAAAAATAATTTTTTACTGTCGCAAATTGTAATTGCGCCAGGGATTACCTTTTCCATAGTAAATTTTTCAAAAAATAATTTTTTACTGTCGCAAATTTTAATTGCGCCAGGGATTGCCTTTTCTATAGTAAATTATTCAAAAAATAATTTTCTACTGTCGCAAATTTTAATTACGCCAGGGATTGCCTTTTCTATAGTAAATTATTCAAAAAATAATTTTTTACTCTCGCAAATTTCAATTTCGCCAGGTAAATTTTTCACAAATTAATTTTTTACTGTCGCAAATTTTAAATACGCCAGGGATTGCCTTTTCTATAGTAAATTATTCAAAAAATAATGTTTTACTGTCGCAAATTTTAAATATCCCAGGGATTGCCTTTTCTATAGTAAATTTCTCATAAATTAATTTCTTACTGTCGCAAATTTTAAATACGCCAGGGATTGCCTTTTCTATAGTAAATTTTGCAAAAAATATTTTTTTACTGTCGCAAATTTTAATTACGCCAGGGATTGCCTTTTCTACAGTAAATTTTTCAAAAACTAATTTTTTACTGTCGCAAATTTTAATTACGCCAGGGATTGCCTTTTCTATAGTAAATTTTTCAAAAATAAATTTTTTACTGTCGCAAATTTTAATTACGCCAGGGATTGCCTTTTCTATAGTAAATTATTCAAAAAATAATTTTCTACTGTCGCAAATTTTAAATACGCCAGGGATTGCCTTTTCTATAGTAAATTTTGCAAAAAATAATTTTTTACTGTCGCAAATTTTAATAGCGCCAGGGATTCCCTTTTCTATAGTAAATTTTTCACAAATTAATTTTTTACTGTCGCAAATTTTAATTACGCCAGGGATTGCCTTTTCTATAGTAAATTATTCAAAAAATAATTTTCTACTGTCGCAAATTTTAATTACGCCAGGGATTGCCTTTTCTATAGTAAATTATTCAAAAAATAATTTTATACTTTCGCAAATTTTAATTACGCCAGGGATTGTCTTTTCTATAGTAAATTATTCAAAAAATAATTTTCTACTGTCGCAAATTTTAACTTCGCCAGGGATTGCCTTTTCTATAGTAAAATATTCAAAAAATAATTTTTTACTGTCGTAAATTTTAAGTGCGCCAGGCATTGCCTTTTCTATAGTAAATTATTCAAAAAATAATTTTCAACTGTCGCAAATTTTAATTACGCCAGGGATTGCCTTTTCTATAGTAAATTATTCAAAAAATAATTTTTTTCTCTCGCAAATTTCATTTTCGCCAGGTAAATTTTTCACAAATTAATTTTTTACTGTCGCAAATTTTAAATACGCCAGGGATTGCCTTTTCTATAGTAAATTATTCAAAAAATAATTTTTTACTGTCGCGAATTTTAATTGCGCCAGGGATTGCCTTTTCTATAGTAAATTATTCAAAAAATAATTTTTTACTGTCGGAAATTTTAATTGCGCCAGGGATTGCCTTTTCTATAGTAAATTATTCAAAAATTAATTTTTTACTGTCGCAAATTTTAATTGCGCCAGGGATTGCCTTTTCTATAGTAAATTATTCAAAAAATAATTTTTTACTGTCGCAAATTTTAATTGCGCCAGGGATTGCCTTTTCTATAGTAAATTATTCAAAAAATAATTTTTTACTATCGCAAGTTTTAATTGCGCCAGGGATTGCCTTTTCTACAGTAAATTTTGCACAAAATAATTTTTTACTGTCGCAAATTTTAATTGCGCCAGGGATTTCCTTTTCTACAGTAAATTATTCAAAAAATAATTTTCTACTGTCGCAAATTTTAAATACGCCAGGGATTGCCTTTTCTATAGTAAATTATTCAAAAAATAATTTTTTACTCTCGCAAATTTCAATTTCGCCAGGTAAATTTTTCACAAATTAATTTTTTACTGTCGCAAATTTTAAATACGCCAGGGATTGCCTTTTCTATAGTAAATTATTCAAAAAATAATTTTTTACTGTCGCAAATTTTAAATATCCCAGGGATTGCCTTTTCTATAGTAAATTTCTCACAAATTAATTTCTTACTGTCGCAAATTTTAAATACGCCAGGGATTGCCTTTTCTATAGTAAATTATTCAAAATATAATTTTTTACTGTCGCAAATTTTAATTACGCCAGGGATTGCCTTTTCTATAGTAAATTATTCAAAAAATAATTTTTTACTGTCGCAAATTTTAATTACGCCAGGGATTGCCTTTTCTATAGTAAATTATTCAAAAAATAATTTTTTACTATCGCAAGTTTTAATTGCGCCAGGGATTGCCTTTCCTGCAGTAAATTTTGCAAAAAATAATTTTTTACTGTCGCAAATTTTAATTGCGCCAGGGATTGCCTTTTCTATAGTAAACTTTTCAAAAAATAATTTTCTACTGTCGCAAATTTTATTTGCGCCAGGGATTGCCTTTTCTATAGTAAATTATTCAAAAAATAATTTTCTACTGTCGCAAATTTTAATTACGCCAGGGATTGCCTTTTCTATAGTAAATTATTCAAAAAATAATTTTTTACTGTCGCAAATTTTAAGTGCGCCAGGGATTGCCTTTTCTATAGTAAATTATTCAAAAAATAATTTTTTACTGTCGCAAATTTTAATTGCGCCAGGGATTGCCTTTTCTACAGTAAATTATTAAAAAAATAATTTTTTACTGTCGCAAATTTTAAGTGCGCCAGGGATTGCCTTTTCTATAGTAAATTATTCAAAAAATAATTTTCTACTGTCGCAAATTTTAATTACGCCAGGGATTGCCTTTTCTATAGTAAATTATTCAAAAAATAATTTTCTACTGTCGCAAATTTTAATTACGCCAGGGATTGCCTTTTCTCTAGTAAATTATTCAAAAAATAATTTTTTACTGTCGCAAATTTTAAATACGCCAGGGATTGCCTTTTCTATAGTAAATTATTCAAAAACTAATTTTCTACTGTCGCAAATTTTAATTACGCCAGGGATTGCCTTTTCTATAGTAAATTATTCAAAAAATATTTTTCTACTGTCGCAAATTTTAATTGCGCCAGGGATTGCCTTTTCTATAGTAAATTATTCAAAAAATAATTTTCTAATGTCGCAAAATTTATTTACGCCAGGGATTGCCTTTTCTATAGTAAATTATTCAAAAAATAATTTTTTACTGTCGCAAATTTTAATTGCGCCAGGGATTGCCTTTTCTATAGTAAATTATTCAAAAAATAATTTTCTACTGTCGCAAATTTTAATTACGCCAGGGATTGCCTTTTCTCTAGTAAATTATTCAAAAAATAATTTTTTACTGTCGCAAATTTTAAGTGCGCCAGGGATTGCCTTTTCTATAGTAAATTATTCAAAAAATAATTTTTTACTGTCGCAAATTTTAATTGCGCCAGGGATTGCCTTTTCTACAGTAAATTATTCAAAAAATAATTTTTTACTGTCGCAAATTTTAAGTGCGCCAGGGATTGCCTTTTCTATAGTAAATTATTCAAAAAATAATTTTCAACTGTCGCAAATTTTAATTACGCCAGGGATTGCCTTTTCTATAGTAAATTATTCAAAAAATAATTTTTTACTGTCGCAAATTTTAATTACGCCAGGGATTGCCTTTTCTATAGTAAATTATTCAAAAAATAATTTCTTACTGTCGCAAATTTTAAATACGCCAGGGATTGCCTTTTCTACAGTAAATTATTAAAAAAATAATTTTTTACTGTCGCAAATTTTAAGTGCGCCAGGGATTGCCTTTTCTATAGTAAATTATTCAAAAAATAATGTTATACTGTCGCAAATATTAATTACGCCAGGGATTTCCTTTTCTATAGTAAATTTTGCAAAAAATAATTTTCTACTGTCGCAAATTTTAATTGCGCCAGGGATTGCCTTTTCTATAGTAAATTATTCAAAAAATAATTTTCTACTGTCGCAAAATTTATTTACGCCAGGGATTGCCTTTTCTATAGTAAATTATTCAAAAAATAATTTTTTACTGTCGCAAATTTTAAATACGCCAGGGATTGCCTTTTCTATAGTAAATTATTCAAAAACTAATTTTCTACTGTCGCAAATTTTAATTACGCCAGGGATTGCCTTTTCTATAGTAAATTATTCAAAAAATAATTTTCTACTGTCGCAAATTTTAATTGCGCCAGGGATTGCCTTTTCTATAGTAAATTATTCAAAAAATAATTTTCTAATGTCGCAAAATTTATTTACGCCAGGGATTGCCTTTTCTATAGTAAATTATTCAAAAAATAATTTTTTACTGTCGCAAATTTTAAATACGCCAGGGATTGCCTTTTCTATAGTAAATTATTCAAAAACTAATTTTCTACTGTCGCAAAATTTAATTACGCCAGGGATTGCCTTTTCTATAGTAAATTATTCAAAAAATAATTTTCTACTGTCGCAAATTTTAAATACGCCAGGGATTGCTTTTCTATAGTAAATTTTTCAAAAAAAAATTTTATACTGTCGCAAATTTTAAATACGCCAGGGATTGCCTTTTCTATAGTAAATTATTCAAAAAATAATTTTCTACTGTCGCAAATTTTAATTGCGCCAGGGATTGCCTTTTCTATAGTAAACTATTCAAAAAATAATTTTCTACTGTCGCAAATATTAATTACGCCAGGGATTGCCTGTTCTATAGTAAATTATTCAAAAAATAATTTTTTACTGTCGCAAATTTTAAGTGCGCCATGGATTGCCTTTTCTATAGTAAATTATTCAAAAAAAATTTTATACTGTCGCAAATTTTAATTACGCCAGGGATTGCCTTTTCTATAGTAAATTATTCAAAAAATAATTTTTTACTGTCGCAAATTTTAATTACGCCAGGGATTGCCTTTTCTCTAGTAAATTATTCAAAAAATAATTTTCAACTGTCGCAAATTTTAATTACGCCAGGGATTGCCTTTTCTCTAGTAAATTATTCAAAAAATAATTTTTTACTGTCGCAAATTTTAAGTGCGCCAGGGATTGCCTTTTCTATAGTAAATTATTCAAAAAATAATTTTTTACTGTCGCAAATTTTAATTGCGCCAGGGATTGCCTTTTCTACAGTAATTTATTCAAAAAATAATTTTTTACTGTCGCAAATTTTAAGTGCGCCAGGGATTGCCTTTTCTATAGTAAATTATTCAAAAAATAATTTTCAACTGTCGCAAATTTTAATTACGCCAGGGATTGCCTTTTCTATAGTAAATTATTCAAAAAATAATTTTTTACTGTCGCAAATTTTAATTACGCCAGGGATTGCCTTTTCTATAGTAAATTATTCAAAAAATAATTTCTTACTGTCGCAAATTTTAAGTGCGCCATGGATTGCCTTTTCTATAGTAAATTATTCAAAAAAAATTTTATACTGTCGCAAATTTTAATTACGCCAGGGATTGCCTTTTCTATAGTAAATTATTCAAAAAATAATTTTTTACTGTCGCAAATTTTAATTGCGCCAGGGATTGCCTTTTCTATAGTAAATTATTCAAAAAATAATTTTCTACTGTCGCAAATTTTAATTACGCCAGGGATTGCCTTTTCTCTAGTAAATTATTCAAAAAATAATTTTTTACTGTCGCAAATTTTAAGTGCGCCAGGGATTGCCTTTTCTATAGTAAATTATTCAAAAAATAATTTTTTACTGTCGCAAATTTTAATTGCGCCAGGGATTGCCTTTTCTACAGTAAATTATTCAAAAAATAATTTTTTACTGTCGCAAATTTTAAGTGCGCCAGGGATTGCCTTTTCTATAGTAAATTATTCAAAAAATAATTTTCAACTGTCGCAAATTTTAATTACGCCAGGGATTGCCTTTTCTATAGTAAATTATTCAAAAAATAATTTTTTACTGTCGCAAATTTTAATTACGCCAGGGATTGCCTTTTCTATAGTAAATTATTCAAAAAATAATTTCTTACTGTCGCAAATTTTAAATACGCCAGGGATTGCCTTTTCTATAGTAAATTATTCAAAAAATAATTTTTTACTGTCGCAAATTTTAATTGCGCCAAGGAATGCCTTTTCTATAGTAAATTATTCAAAAAATAATTTTATACTGTCGCAAATTTTAATTACGCCAGCGATTGCCTTTTCTATAGTAAATTATTCAAAAAATAATTTTTTACTGTCGCAAAT
>CAWVNZ010001879.1:0-66180 GCA_963930735.1 Dioctria linearis | reverse complement strand
AAATTATTCAAAAAATAATTTTTTTCTGTCGCAAATTTTAATTACGCCAGGGATTGCCTTTTCTATAGTAAATTATTCAAAAATTCATTTATTACTGTCTCAAATTTTAATTACGCCAGGGATTGCCTTTTCTATAGTAAATTATTCAAAAAATAATTTTATACTGTCGCAAATTATAATTACGCCAGGGATTGCCTTTTCTATAGTAAATTATTCAAAAAATAATTTTTTACTGTTGCAAATTTTAAATACGCCAGGGATTGCCTTTTGTATAGTAAATTATTCAAAAATTAATTTTTTTCTGTCACAAATTTTAAATAGGCCAGGGATTGCCTTTTCTATAGTAAATTATTCAAAAAATAATTTTTTACTGTCGCAAATTTTAATTACACCAGGGATTGCCTTTTCAATAGTAAATTTTGCAAAAAATAATTGTTTAGTGTCGCAAATTTTAATTACGCCAGGGATTGCCTTTCTATAGTAAATTATTCAAAAAATAATTTTTTCTGTCACAAATTTTAAATACGCCAGGGATTGCCTTTTCTATAGTAAATTTTGCCAAAAATAATTTTTTACTGTCGCAAATTTTAATTACGCCAGGGATTGCCTTTTCTATTGTAAATTATTCAAAAAATAATTTTTTACTGTCGCAAATTTTAATTACGCCAGGGATTGCCTTTTCTATAGTAAATTATTCAAAAATTCATTTTTTACTGTCGCAAATTTTAATTACGCCAGGGATTGCCTTTTCTATAGTAAATTATTCAAAAACTAATTGTTTAGTGTCGCAAATTTTAATTACGCCAGGGATTGCCTTTTCTATAGTAAATTATTCAAAAAATAATTTTATACTGTCGCAAATTATAATTACGTCAGGGATTGCCTTTTCTATAGTAAATTATTCAAAAAAAAATTTTTTACTGTTGCAAATTTTAAATACGCCAGGGATTGCCTTTTGTATAGTAAATTATTCAAAAAATAATTTTTTTCTGTCGCAAATTTTAATTACGCCAGGGTTTGCCTTTTCTATAGTAAATTATTCAAAAAATAATTTTTTACTGTCGCAAATTTTAATTACGCCAGGGATTGCCTTTTCTATAGTAAATTTTGCAAAAACTAATTTTTTACTGTCGCAAATTTTAATTACGCCAGGGATTGCCTTTTCTATAGTAAATGTTGCAAAAAATAATTTTATACTGTCGCAAATTTTAATTACGCCATGGATTGCCTTTTCTATAGTAAATTATTCAAAAAATAATTTTTTCTGTCACAAATTTTAATTACGCCAGGGATTGCCTTTTCTATAGTAAATTATTCAAAAAATCATTTTTTACTGTCTCAAATTTTAATTACGCCAGGGATTGCCTTTTCTATAGTAAATTATTCAAAAATTCATTTTTTACTGTCTCAAATTTTAATTACGCCAGGGATTGCCTTTTCTATAGTAAATTATTCAAAAAATAATTTTTTCTGTCACAAATTTTAATTACGCCAGGGATTGCCTTTTCTATAGTAAATTTTGCAAAAAATAATTTTTTACTGTCGCAAATTTTAATTACGCCAGGGATTGCCTTTTCTATAGTAAATTATTCAAAAATTAATTTTTTTTTGTCGCAAATTTTAATTACGCCAGGTTTTGCCTTTTCTATAGTAAATTATTCAAAAAATAATTTTTTACTGTCTCAAATTTTAATTACGCCAGGGATTGCCTTTTCTATAGTAAATTATTCAAAAATTCATTTTTTACTGTCGCAAATTTTAATTACGCCAGGGATTGCCTTTTCTATAGTAAATTATTCAAAAATTCATTTTTTACTGTCTCAAATTTTAATTACGCCAGGGATTGCCTTTTCTATAGTAAATTATTCAAAAATTCATTTTTTACTGTCTCAAATTTTAATTACGCCAGGGATTGCCTTTTCTATAGTAAATTATTCAAAAAATAATTTTTTACTGTCGCAAATTTTAATTACGCCAGGGATTGCCTTTTCTATAGTAAATTTTGCAAAAAATAATTTTTTACTGTCGCAAATTTTAATTACGCCAGGGATTGCCTTTTCTATAGTAAATTATTCAAAAAATAATTTTTTACTGTCGAAAATTTTAATTACGCCAGGGATTGCCTTTTCTATAGTAAATTATTCAAAAAATAATTTTTTACTGTCGCAAATTTTAATTACGCCAGGGATTGCCTTTTCTATAGTAAATTTTGCAAAAAATAAATTTTTACTGTTGCAAATTTTAAATACGCCAGGGATTTCCTTTTGTATAGTAAATTATTCAAAAAATAATTTTTTTCTGTCACAAATTTTAAATAGGCCAGGGATTGCCTTTTCTATAGTAAATTATTCAAAAAATAATTTTTTACTGTCGCAAATTTTAATTACACCAGGGATTGCCTTTTCAATAGTAAATTTTGCAAAAAATAATTGTTTAGTGTCGCAAATTTTAATTACGCCAGGGATTGCCTTTCTATAGTAAATTATTCAAAAAATAATTTTTTCTGTCACAAATTTTAAATACGCCAGGGATTGCCTTTTCTATAGTAAATTTTGCCAAAAATAATTTTTTACTGTCGCAAATTTTAATTACGCTAGGGATTGCCTTTTCTATTGTAAATTATTCAAAAAATAATTTTTTACTGTCGCAAATTTTAATTACGCCAGGGATTGCCTTTTCTATAGTAAATTATTCAAAAATTCATTTTTTACTGTCGCAAATTTTAATTACGCCAGGGATTGCCTTTTCTATAGTAAATTATTCAAAAACTAATTGTTTAGTGTCGCAAATTTTAATTACGCCAGGGATTGCCTTTTCTATAGTAAATTATTCAAAAAATAATTTTATACTGTCGCAAATTATAATTACGCCAGGGATTGCCTTTTCTATAGTAAATTATTCAAAAAATAATTTTTTACTGTTGCAAATTTTAAATACGCCAGGGATTGCCTTTTGTATAGTAAATTATTCAAAAAATAATTTTTTTCTGTCGCAAATTTTAATTACGCCAGGGATTGCCTTTTCTATAGTAAATTATTCAAAAAATAATTTTTTACTGTCGCAAATTTTAATTACGCCAGGGATTGCCTTTTCTATAGTAAATTTTGCAAAAACTAATTTTTTACTGTCGCAAATTTTAATTACGCCAGGGATTGCCTTTTCTATAGTAAATGTTGCAAAAAATAATTTTATACTGTCGCAAATTTTAATTACGCCATGGATTGCCTTTTCTATAGTAAATTATTCAAAAAATAATTTTTTCTGTCACAAATTTTAATTACGCCAGGGATTGCCTTTTCTATAGTAAATTATTCAAAAAATCATTTTTTACTGTCTCAAATTTTAATTACGCCAGGGATTGCCTTTTCTATAGTAAATTATTCAAAAATTCATTTTTTACTATCTCAAATTTTAATTACGCCAGGGATTGCCTTTTCTATAGTAAATTATTCAAAAAATAATTTTTTCTGTCACAAATTTTAATTACGCCAGGGATTGCCTTTTCTATAGTAAATTTTGCAAAAAATAATTTTTTACTGTCGCAAATTTTAATTACGCCAGGGATTGCCTTTTCTATAGTAAATTATTCAAAAATTAATTTTTTTTTGTCGCAAATTTTAATTACGCCAGGTTTTGCCTTTTCTATAGTAAATTATTCAAAAAATAATTTTTTACTGTCTCAAATTTTAATTACGCCAGGGATTGCCTTTTCTATAGTAAATTATTCAAAAATTCATTTTTTACTGTCGCAAATTTTAATTACGCCAGGGATTGCCTTTTCTATAGTAAATTATTCAAAAATTCATTTTTTACTGTCTCAAATTTTAATTACGCCAGGGATTGCCTTTTCTATAGTAAATTATTCAAAAATTCATTTTTTACTGTCTCAAATTTTAATTACGCCAGGGATTGCCTTTTCTATAGTAAATTATTCAAAAAATAATTTTTTACTGTCGCAAATTTTAATTACGCCAGGGATTGCCTTTTCTATAGTAAATTTTGCAAAAAATAATTTTTTACTGTCGCAAATTTTAATTACGCCAGGGATTGCCTTTTCTATAGTAAATTATTCAAAAAATAATTTTTTACTGTCGAAAATTTTAATTACGCCAGGGATTGCCTTTTCTATAGTAAATTATTCAAAAAATAATTTTTTACTGTCGCAAATTTTAATTACGCCAGGGATTGCCTTTTCTATAGTAAATTTTGCAAAAAATAAATTTTTACTGTTGCAAATTTACGCCAGGGATTTCCTTTTGTATAGTAAATTATTCAAAAAATAATTTTTTCTGTCACAAATTTTAATTACGCCAGGGATTGCCTTTTCTATAGTAAATTATTCAAAAAATAATTTTTTCTTTCACAAATTTTAATTACGCCAGGGATTGCCTTTTCTATAGTAAATTTTGCAAAAAATAATTTTTTACTGTCGCAAATTTTAATTACGCCAGGGATTGCCTTTTCTATAGTAAATTATTCAAAAAATAATTTTTTACTGTCGCAAATTATAATTACGCCAGGGATTGCCTTTTCTATAGTAAATTATTCAAAAATTCATTTTTTACTGTCTCAAATTTTAATTACGCCAGGGATTGCCTTTTCTATAGTAAATTATTCAAAAAATAATTTTTTACTGTCGCAAATTTTAATTACGCCAGGGATTGCCTTTTCTATAGTAAATTATTCAAAAAATAATTTTTTACTGTCTCAAATTTTAATTACGCCAGGGATTGCCTTTTCTATAGTAAATTATTCAAAAATTCATTTTTTACAGTCTCAAATTTTAATTACGCCAGGGATTGCCTTTTCTATAGTAAATTATTCAAAAAATAATTTTTTCTGTCACAAATTTTAATTACGCCAGGGATTGCCTTTTCTATAGTAAATTTTGCAAAAAATAATTTTAATTATAATTACGCCAGGGATTGCCTTTTCTATAGTAAATTATTCAAAAATTCATTTTTTACTGTCTCAAATTTTAATTACGCCAGGGATTGCCTTTTCTATAGTAAATTATTCAAAAAATAATTTTTTACTGTCGCAAATTTTAATTACGCCAGGGATTGCCTTTTCTATAGTAAATTATTCAAAAAATAATTTTTTACTGTCTCAAATTTTAATTACGCCAGGGATTGCCTTTTCTATAGTAAATTATTCAAAAATTCATTTTTTACTGTCTCAAATTTTAATTACGCCAGGGATTGCCTTTTCTATAGTAAATTATTCAAAAAATAATTTTTTCTGTCACAAATTTTAATTACGCCAGGGATTGCCTTTTCTATAGTAAATTTTGCAAAAAATAATTTTTTACTGTCGCAAATTTTAATTACGCCAGGGATTGCCTTTTCTATAGTAAATTATTCAAAAATTAATTTTTTTTTGTCGCAAATTTTAATTACGCCAGGTTTTGCCTTTTCTATAGTAAATTATTCAAAAAATAATTTTTTACTGTCTCAAATTTTAATTACGCCAGGGATTGCCTTTTCTATAGTAAATTATTCAAAAATTCATTTTTTACTGTCGCAAATTTTAATTACGCCAGGGATTGCCTTTTCTATAGTAAATTATTCAAAAATTCATTTTTTACTGTCTCAAATTTTAATTACGCCAGGGATTGCCTTTTCTATAGTAAATTTTGCAAAAAATAAATTTTTACTGTTGCAAATTTTAAATACGCCAGGGATTTCCTTTTGTATAGTAAATTATTCAAAAAATAATTTTTTTCTGTCACAAATTTTAAATAGGCCAGGGATTGCCTTTTCTATAGTAAATTATTCAAAAAATAATTTTTTACTGTCGCAAATTTTAATTACACCAGGGATTGCCTTTTCAATAGTAAATTTTGCAAAAAATAATTGTTTAGTGTCGCAAATTTTAATTACGCCAGGGATTGCCTTTCTATAGTAAATTATTCAAAAAATAATTTTTTCTGTCACAAATTTTAAATACGCCAGGGATTGCCTTTTCTATAGTAAATTTTGCCAAAAATAATTTTTTACTGTCGCAAATTTTAATTACGCTAGGGATTGCCTTTTCTATTGTAAATTATTCAAAAAATAATTTTTTACTGTCGCAAATTTTAATTACGCCAGGGATTGCCTTTTCTATAGTAAATTATTCAAAAATTCATTTTTTACTGTCGCAAATTTTAATTACGCCAGGGATTGCCTTTTCTATAGTAAATTATTCAAAAACTAATTGTTTAGTGTCGCAAATTTTAATTACGCCAGGGATTGCCTTTTCTATAGTAAATTATTCAAAAAATAATTTTATACTGTCGCAAATTATAATTACGCCAGGGATTGCCTTTTCTATAGTAAATTATTCAAAAAATAATTTTTTACTGTTGCAAATTTTAAATACGCCAGGGATTGCCTTTTGTATAGTAAATTATTCAAAAAATAATTTTTTTCTGTCGCAAATTTTAATTACGCCAGGGATTGCCTTTTCTATAGTAAATTATTCAAAAAATAATTTTTTACTGCCGCAAATTTTAATTACGCCAGGGATTGCCTTTTCTATAGTAAATTTTGCAAAAACTAATTTTT
Organism: Dioctria linearis; assembly: GCA_963930735.1. NCBI lineage: Eukaryota > Metazoa > Arthropoda > Insecta > Diptera > Asilidae > Dioctria > Dioctria linearis. The sequence continues at coordinate 59,632 of CAWVNZ010001879.1, read as the reverse complement.
TACTGTCGCAAATTTTAATTACGCCAGGGATTGCCTTTTCTATAGTAAATGTTGCAAAAAATAATTTTATACTGTCGCAAATTTTAATTACGCCATGGATTGCCTTTTCTATAGTAAATTATTCAAAAAATAATTTTTTCTGTCACAAATTTTAATTACGCCAGGGATTGCCTTTTCTATAGTAAATTATTCAAAAAATCATTTTTTACTGTCTCAAATTTTAATTACGCCAGGGATTGCCTTTTCTATAGTAAATTATTCAAAAATTCATTTTTTACTATCTCAAATTTTAATTACGCCAGGGATTGCCTTTTCTATAGTAAATTATTCAAAAAATAATTTTTTCTGTCACAAATTTTAATTACGCCAGGGATTGCCTTTTCTATAGTAAATTTTGCAAAAAATAATTTTTTTACTGTCGCAAATTTTAATTACGCCAGGGATTGCCTTTTCTATAGTAAATTATTCAAAAATTCATTTTTACTGTCGCAAATTTTAATTACGCCAGGGATTGCCTTTTCTATAGTAAATTATTCAAAAATTCATTTTTTACTGTCTCAAATTTTAATTACGCCAGGGATTGCCTTTTCTATAGTAAATTATTCAAAAATTCATTTTTTACTGTCTCAAATTTTAATTACGCCAGGGATTGCCTTTTCTATAGTAAATTATTCAAAAAATAATTTTTTACTGTCGCAAATTTTAATTACGCCAGGGATTGCCTTTTCTATAGTAAATTTTGCAAAAAATAATTTTTTACTGTCGCAAATTTTAATTACGCCAGGGATTGCCTTTTCTATAGTAAATTATTCAAAAAATAATTTTTTACTGTCGAAAATTTTAATTACGCCAGGGATTGCCTTTTCTATAGTAAATTATTCAAAAAATAATTTTTTACTGTCGCAAATTTTAATTACGCCAGGGATTGCCTTTTCTATAGTAAATTTTGCAAAAAATAAATTTTTACTGTTGCAAATTTACGCCAGGGATTTCCTTTTGTATAGTAAATTATTCAAAAAATAATTTTTTCTGTCACAAATTTTAATTACGCCAGGGATTGCCTTTTCTATAGTAAATTATTCAAAAAATAATTTTTTCTTTCACAAATTTTAATTACGCCAGGGATTGCCTTTTCTATAGTAAATTTTGCAAAAAATAATTTTTTACTGTCGCAAATTTTAATTACGCCAGGGATTGCCTTTTCTATAGTAAATTATTCAAAAAATAATTTTTTACTGTCGCAAATTATAATTACGCCAGGGATTGCCTTTTCTATAGTAAATTATTCAAAAATTCATTTTTTACTGTCTCAAATTTTAATTACGCCAGGGATTGCCTTTTCTATAGTAAATTATTCAAAAAATAATTTTTTACTGTCGCAAATTTTAATTACGCCAGGGATTGCCTTTTCTATAGTAAATTATTCAAAAAATAATTTTTTACTGTCTCAAATTTTAATTACGCCAGGGATTGCCTTTTCTATAGTAAATTATTCAAAAATTCATTTTTTACAGTCTCAAATTTTAATTACGCCAGGGATTGCCTTTTCTATAGTAAATTATTCAAAAAATAATTTTTTCTGTCACAAATTTTAATTACGCCAGGGATTGCCTTTTCTATAGTAAATTTTGCAAAAAATAATTTTAATTATAATTACGCCAGGGATTGCCTTTTCTATAGTAAATTATTCAAAAATTCATTTTTTACTGTCTCAAATTTTAATTACGCCAGGGATTGCCTTTTCTATAGTAAATTATTCAAAAATAATTTTTTACTGTCGCAAATTTTAATTACGCCAGGGATTGCCTTTTCTATAGTAAATTATTCAAAAAATAATTTTTTACTGTCTCAAATTTTAATTACGCCAGGGATTGCCTTTTCTATAGTAAATTATTCAAAAATTCATTTTTTACAGTCTCAAATTTTAATTACGCCAGGGATTGCCTTTTCTATAGTAAATTATTCAAAAAATAATTTTTTCTGTCACAAATTTTAATTACGCCAGGGATTGCCTTTTCTATAGTAAATTTTGCAAAAAATAATTTTTTACTGTCGCAAATTTTAATTACGCCAAGGATTGCCTTTTCTATAGTAAATTATTCAAAAATTAATTTTTTTTTGTCGCAAATTTTAATTACGCCAGATTTTGCCTTTTCTATAGTAAATTATTCAAAAAATAATTTTTTACTGTCTCAAATTTTAATTACGCCAGGGATTGCCTTTTCTATAGTAAATTATTCAAAAATTCATTTTTTACTGTCGCAAATTTTAATTACGCCAGGGATTGCCTTTTCTATAGTAAATTATTCAAAAATTCATTTTTTACTGTCTCAAATTTTAATTACGCCAGGGATTGCCTTTTCTATAGTAAATTATTCAAAAATTCATTTTTTACTGTCTCAAATTTTAATTACGCCAGGGATTGCCTTTTCTATAGTAAATTATTCAAAAAATAATTTTTTACTGTCGCAAATTTTAATTACGCCAGGGATTGCCTTTTCTATAGTAAATTTTGCAAAAAATAATTTTTTACTGTCGCAAATTTTAATTACGCCAGGGATTACCTTTTCTATAGTAAATTATTCAAAAAATAATTTTTTACTGTCGCAAATTTTAATTACGCCAGGGATTGCCTTTTCTATAGTAAATTATTCAAAAAATAATTGTTTAGTGTCGCAAATTTTAATTACGCCAGGGATTGCCTTTTCTATAGTAAATTTTGCAAAAAATAATTGTTTAGTGTCGCAAATTTTAATTACGCCAGGGATTGCCTTTTCTATAGTAAATTATTCAAAAACTAATTGTTTAGTGTCGCAAATTTTAATTACGCCAGGGATTGCCTTTTCTATAGTAAATTATTCAAAAAATAATTTTATACTGTCGCAAATTATAATTACGCCAGGGATTGCCTTTTCTATAGTAAATTATTCAAAAAATAATTTTTTACTGTCGCAAATTTTAATTACGCCAGGGATTGCCTTTTCTATAGTAAATTTTGCAAAAAATAAATTTTTACTGTTGCAAATTTTAAATACGCCAGGGATTTCCTTTTGTATAGTAAATTATTCAAAAAATAATTTTTTCTGTCACAAATTTTAATTACGCCAGGGATTGCCTTTTCTATAGTAAATTATTCAAAAAATAATTTTTTCTTTCACAAATTTTAATTACGCCAGGGATTGCCTTTTCTATAGTAAATTTTGCAAAAAATAATTTTTTACTGTCGCAAATTTTAATTACGCCAGGGATTGCCTTTTCTATAGTAAATTATTCAAAAAATAATTTTTTACTGTCGCAAATTATAATTACGCCAGGGATTGCCTTTTCTATAGTAAATTATTCAAAAATTCATTTTTTACTGTCTCAAATTTTAATTACGCCAGGGATTGCCTTTTCTATAGTAAATTATTCAAAAAATAATTTTTTACTGTCGCAAATTTTAATTACGCCAGGGATTGCCTTTTCTATAGTAAATTATTCAAAAAATAATTTTTTACTGTCTCAAATTTTAATTACGCCAGGGATTGCCTTTTCTATAGTAAATTATTCAAAAATTCATTTTTTACAGTCTCAAATTTTAATTACGCCAGGGATTGCCTTTTCTATAGTAAATTATTCAAAAAATAATTTTTTCTGTCACAAATTTTAATTACGCCAGGGATTGCCTTTTCTATAGTAAATTTTGCAAAAAATAATTTTTTACTGTCGCAAATTTTAATTACGCCAAGGATTGCCTTTTCTATAGTAAATTATTCAAAAATTAATTTTTTTTTGTCGCAAATTTTAATTACGCCAGATTTTGCCTTTTCTATAGTAAATTATTCAAAAAATAATTTTTTACTGTCTCAAATTTTAATTACGTCAGGGATTGCCTTTTCTATAGTAAATTATTCAAAAATTCATTTTTTACTGTCGCAAATTTTAATTACGCCAGGGATTGCCTTTTCTATAGTAAATTATTCAAAAATTCATTTTTTACTGTCTCAAATTTTCATTACGCCAGGGATTGCCTTTTCTATAGTAAATTATTCAAAAATTCATTTTTTACTGTCTCAAATTTTAATTACGCCAGGGATTGCCTTTTCTATAGTAAATTATTCAAAAAATAATTTTTTACTGTCGCAAATTTTAATTACGCCAGGAATTGCCTTTTCTATAGTAAATTTTGCAAAAAATAATTTTTTACTGTCGCAAATTTTAATTACGCCAGGGATTACCTTTTCTATAGTAAATTATTCAAAAAATAATTTTTTACTGTCGCAAATTTTAATTACGCCAGGGATTGCCTTTTCTATAGTAAATTATTCAAAAAATAATTGTTTAGTGTCGCAAATTTTAATTACGCCAGGGATTGCCTTTTCTATAGTAAATTTTGCAAAAAATAATTGTTTAGTGTCGCAAATTTTAATTACGCCAGGGATTGCCTTTTCTATAGTAAATTATTCAAAAACTAATTGTTTAGTGTCGCAAATTTTAATTACGCCAGGGATTGCCTTTTCTATAGTAAATTATTCAAAAAATAATTTTATACTGTCGCAAATTATAATTACGCCAGGGATTGCCTTTTCTATAGTAAATTATTCAAAAAATAATTTTTTACTGTTGCAAATTTTAAATACGCCAGGGATTGCCTTTTGTATAGTAAATTATTCAAAAAATAATTTTTTTCTGTCGCAAATTTTAATTACGCCAGGGATTGCCTTTTCTATAGTAAATTATTCAAAAATAATTTTTTACTGTCGCAAATTTTAATTACGCCAGGGATTGCCTTTTCTATAGTAAATTTTGCAAAAACTAATTTTTTACTGTCGCAAATTTTAATTACGCCAGGGATTGCCTTTTCTATAGTAAATGTTGCAAAAAATAATTTTATACTGTCGCAAATTTTAATTACGCCATGGATTGCCTTTTCTATAGTAAATTATTCAAAAAATAATTTTTTCTGTCACAAATTTTAATTACGCCAGGGATTGCCTTTTCTATAGTAAATTATTCAAAAAATCATTTTTTACTGTCTCAAATTTTAATTACGCCAGGGATTGCCTTTTCTATAGTAAATTATTCAAAAATTCATTTTTTACTGTCTCAAATTTTAATTACGCCAGGGATTGCCTTTTCTATAGTAAATTATTCAAAAAATAATTTTTTTCTGTCACAAATTTTAATTACGCCAGGGATTAACTTTTCTATAGTAAATTTTGCAAAAAATAATTTTTTACTGTCGCAAATTTTAATTACGCCAAGGATTGCCTTTTCTATAGTAAATTATTCAAAAATTAACTTTTTTTTGTCGCAAATTTTAATTACGCCAGGTTTTGCCTTTTTTATAGTAAATTATTCAAAAAATAATTTTTTACTGTCTCAAATTTTATTTACGCCAGGGATTGCCTTTTCTATAGTAAATTATTCAAAAATTCATTTTTTACTGTCGCAAATTTTAATTACGCCAGGGATTGCCTTTTCATAGTAAATTATTCAAAAATTCATTTTTTACTGTCTCAAATTTTAATTACGCCAGGGATTGCCTTTTCTATAGTAAATTATTCAAAAAATAATTTTTTACTGTCTCAAATTTTAAATACGCCAGGGATTGCCTTTTCTATAGTAAATTATTCAAAAAATAATTTTTTTCTGTCGCAAATTTTAATTACGCCAGGGATTGCCTTTTCTATAGTAAATTATTCAAAAAATAATTTTTTACTGTCGCAAATTTTAATTACGCCAGGGATTGCCTTTTCTATAGTAAATTTTGCAAAAACTAATTTTTTACTGTCGCAAATTTTAATTACGCCAGGGATTGCCTTTTCTATAGTAAATGTTGCAAAAAATAATTTTTTTTTGTCGCAAATTTTAATTACGCCAGGTTTTGCCTTTTCTATAGTAAATTATTCAAAAAATAATTTTTTACTGTCTCAAATTTTAATTACGCCAGGGATTGCCTTTTCTATAGTAAATTATTCAAAAATTCATTTTTTACTGTCGCAAATTTTAATTACGCCAGGGATTGCCTTTTCTATAGTAAATTATTCAAAATTCATTAATTCATTTTTTACTGTCTCAAATTTTAATTACGCCAGGATTGCCTTTTCTATAGTAAATTATTCAAAATTCATTTTTTACTGTCTCAAATTTTAATTACGCCAGGGATTGCCTTTTCTATAGTAAATTATTCAAAAAATAATTTTTTACTGTCGCAAATTTTAATTACGCCAGGGATTGCCTTTTCTATAGTAAATTTTGCAAAAAATAATTTTTTACTGTCGCAAATTTAATTACGCCAGGGATTGCCTTTTCTATAGTAAATTATTCAAAAATTCATTTTTTACTGTCGCAAATTTTAATTACGCCAGGGATTGCCTTTTCTATAGTAAATTATTCAAAAATTCATTTTTTACTGTCTCAAATTTTAATTACGCCAGGGATTGCCTTTTCTATAGTAAATTATTCAAAAATTCATTTTTTACTGTCTCAAATTTTAATTACGCCAGGGATTGCCTTTTCTATAGTAAATTATTCAAAAAATAATTTTTTACTGTCGCAAATTTTAATTACGCCAGGGATTGCCTTTTCTATAGTAAATTTTGCAAAAAATAATTTTTTACTGTCGCAAATTTTAATTACGCCAGGGATTACCTTTTCTATAGTAAATTATTCAAAAAATAATTTTTTACTGTCGCAAATTTTAATTACGCCAGGGATTGCCTTTTCTATAGTAAATTATTCAAAAAATAATTGTTTAGTGTCGCAAATTTTAATTACGCCAGGGATTGCCTTTTCTATAGTAAATTTTGCAAAAAATAATTGTTTAGTGTCGCAAATTTTAATTACGCCAGGGATTGCCTTTTCTATAGTAAATTATTCAAAAATTCATTTTTTACTGTCTCAAATTTTAATTACGCCAGGGATTGCCTTTTCTATAGTAAATTATTCAAAAAATAATTTTTTACTGTCGCAAATTTTAATTACGCCAGGGATTGCCTTTTCTATAGTAAATTATTCAAAAAATAATTTTTTACTGTCTCAAATTTTAATTACGCCAGGATTGCCTTTTCTATAGTAAATTATTCAAAAATTCATTTTTTACAGTCTCAAATTTTAATTACGCCAGGGATTGCCTTTTCTATAGTAAATTATTCAAAAAATAATTTTTTCTGTCACAAATTTTAATTACGCCAGGGATTGCCTTTTCTATAGTAAATTTTGCAAAAAATAATTTTTTACTGTCGCAAATTTTAATTACGCCAAGGATTGCCTTTTCTATAGTAAATTATTCAAAAATTAATTTTTTTTTGTCGCAAATTTTAATTACGCCAGATTTTGCCTTTTCTATAGTAAATTATTCAAAAAATAATTTTTTACTGTCTCAAATTTTAATTACGCCAGGGATTGCCTTTTCTATAGTAAATTATTCAAAAATTCATTTTTTACTGTCGCAAATTTTAATTACGCCAGGGATTGCCTTTTCTATAGTAAATTATTCAAAAATTCATTTTTTACTGTCTCAAATTTTAATTACGCCAGGGATTGCCTTTTCTATAGTAAATTATTCAAAAATTCATTTTTTACTGTCTCAAATTTTAATTACGCCAGGGATTGCCTTTTCTATAGTAAATTATTCAAAAAATAATTTTTTACTGTCGCAAATTTTAATTACGCCAGGGATTGCCTTTTCTATAGTAAATTTTGCAAAAAATAATTTTTTACTGTCGCAAATTTTAATTACGCCAGGGATTACCTTTTCTATAGTAAATTATTCAAAAAATAACTTTTTACTGTCGCAAATTTTAATTACGCCAGGTTTTGCCTTTTTTATAGTAAATTATTCAAAAAAATAATTTTTTACTGTCTCAAATTTTAATTACGCCAGGGATTGCCTTTTCTATAGTAAATTATTCAAAAATTCATTTTTTACTGTCGCAATTTTAATTACGCCAGGGATTGCCTTTTCTATAGTAAATTATTCAAAAATTCATTTTTTACTGTCTCAAATTTTAATTACGCCAGGGATTGCCTTTTCTATAGTAAATTATTCAAAAATAATTTTTTACTGTCTCAAATTTTAAATACGCCAGGGATTGCCTTTTCTATAGTAAATTATTCAAAAAATAATTTTTTTCTGTCGCAAATTTTAATTACGCCAGGGATTGCCTTTTCTATAGTAAATTATTCAAAAAATAATTTTTTACTGTCGCAAATTTTAATTACGCCAGGGATTGCTTTTCTATAGTAAATTTTGCAAAAACTAATTTTTTACTGTCGCAAATTTTAATTACGCCAGGGATTGCCTTTTCTATAGTAAATGTTGCAAAAAATAATTTTTTTTTGTCGCAAATTTTAATTACGCCAGGTTTTGCCTTTTCTATAGTAAATTATTCAAAAAATAATTTTTTACTGTCTCAAATTTTAATTACGCCAGGGATTGCCTTTTCTATAGTAAATTATTCAAAAATTCATTTTTTACTGTCGCAAATTTTAATTACGCCAGGGATTGCCTTTTCTATAGTAAATTATTCAAAAATTCATTTTTTACTGTCTCAAATTTTAATTACGCCAGGGATTGCCTTTTCTATAGTAAATTATTCAAAAATTCATTTTTTACTGTCTCAAATTTTAATTACGCCAGGGATTGCCTTTTCTATAGTAAATTATTCAAAAAATAATTTTTTACTGTCGCAAATTTTAATTACGCCAGGGATTGCCTTTTCTATAGTAAATTTTGCAAAAAATAATTTTTTACTGTCGCAAATTTTAATTACGCCAGGGATTGCCTTTTCTATAGTAAATTATTCAAAAATTCATTTTTTACTGTCGCAAATTTTAATTACGCCAGGGATTGCCTTTTCTATAGTAAATTATTCAAAAATTCATTTTTTACTGTCTCAAATTTTAATTACGCCAGGGATTGCCTTTTCTATAGTAAATTATTCAAAAATTCATTTTTTACTGTCTCAAATTTTAATTACGCCAGGGATTGCCTTTTCTATAGTAAATTATTCAAAAAATAATTTTTTACTGTCGCAAATTTTAATTACGCCAGGGATTGCCTTTTCTATAGTAAATTTTGCAAAAAATAATTTTTTACTGTCGCAAATTTTAATTACGCCAGGGATTACCTTTTCTATAGTAAATTATTCAAAAAATAATTTTTTACTGTCGCAAATTTTAATTACGCCAGGGATTGCCTTTTCTATAGTAAATTATTCAAAAAATAATTGTTTAGTGTCGCAAATTTTAATTACGCCAGGGATTGCCTTTTCTATAGTAAATTTTGCAAAAAATAATTGTTTAGTGTCGCAAATTTTAATTACGCCAGGGATTGCCTTTTCTATAGTAAATTATTCAAAAATTCATTTTTTACTGTCTCAAATTTTAATTACGCCAGGGATTGCCTTTTCTATAGTAAATTATTCAAAAAATAATTTTTTACTGTCGCAAATTTTAATTACGCCAGGGATTGCCTTTTCTATAGTAAATTATTCAAAAAATAATTTTTTACTGTCTCAAATTTTAATTACGCCAGGGATTGCCTTTTCTATAGTAAATTATTCAAAAATTCATTTTTTACAGTCTCAAATTTTAATTACGCCAGGGATTGCCTTTTCTATAGTAAATTATTCAAAAAATAATTTTTTCTGTCACAAATTTTAATTACGCCAGGGATTGCCTTTTCTATAGTAAATTTGCAAAAATAATTTTTTACTGTCGCAAATTTTAATTACGCCAAGGATTGCCTTTTCTATAGTAAATTATTCAAAAATTAATTTTTTTTTGTCGCAAATTTTAATTACGCCAGATTTTGCCTTTTCTATAGTAAATTATTCAAAAAATAATTTTTTACTGTCTCAAATTTTAATTACGCCAGGGATTGCCTTTTCTATAGTAAATTATTCAAAAATTCATTTTTTACTGTCGCAAATTTTAATTACGCCAGGGATTGCCTTTTCTATAGTAAATTATTCAAAAATTCATTTTTTACTGTCTCAAATTTTAATTACGCCAGGGATTGCCTTTTCTATAGTAAATTATTCAAAAATTCATTTTTTACTGTCTCAAATTTTAATTACGCCAGGGATTGCCTTTTCTATAGTAAATTATTCAAAAAAATAATTTTTTACTGTCGCAAATTTTAATTACGCCAGGGATTGCCTTTTCTATAGTAAATTTTTTCAAAAAATAATTTTTTACTGTCGCAAATTTTAATTACGCCAGGGATTACCTTTTCTATAGTAAATTATTCAAAAATAATTTTTTACTGTCGCAAATTTTAATTACGCCAGGGATTGCCTTTTCTATAGTAAATTATTCAAAAAATAATTGTTTAGTGTCGCAAATTTTAATTACGCCAGGGATTGCCTTTTCTATAGTAAATTTTGCAAAAAATAATTGTTTAGTGTCGCAAATTTTAATTACGCCAGGGATTGCCTTTTCTATAGTAAATTATTCAAAAACTAATTGTTTAGTGTCGCAAATTTTAATTACGCCAGGGATTGCCTTTTCTATAGTAAATTTTGCAAAAAATAATTTTTTACTGTCGCAAATTTTAATTACGCCAGGGATTGCCTTTTCTATAGTAAATTATTCAAAAAATAATTTTTTACTGTCGCAAATTATAATTACGCCAGGGATTGCCTTTTCTATAGTAAATTATTCCAAAATTCATTTTTTACTGTCTCAAATTTTAATTACGCCAGGGATTGCCTTTTCTATAGTAAATTATTCAAAAAATAATTTTTTACTGTCGCAAATTTTAATTACGCCAGGGATTGCCTTTTCTATAGTAAATTATTCAAAAAATAATTTTTTACTGTCTCAAATTTTAATTACGCCAGGGATTGCCTTTTCTATAGTAAATTATTCAAAAATTCATTTTTTACAGTCTCAAATTTTAATTACGCCAGGGATTGCCTTTTCTATAGTAAATTATTCAAAAAATAATTTTTTCTGTCACAAATTTTAATTACGCCAGGGATTGCCTTTTCTATAGTAAATTTGCAAAAAATAATTTTTTACTGTCGCAAATTTTAATTACGCCAAGGATTGCCTTTTCTATAGTAAATTATTCAAAAATTAATTTTTTTTTGTCGCAAATTTTAATTACGCCAGATTTTGCCTTTTCTATAGTAAATTATTCAAAAAATAATTTTTTACTGTCTCAAATTTTAATTACGCCAGGGATTGCCTTTTCTATAGTAAATTATTCAAAAATTCATTTTTTACTGTCGCAAATTTTAATTACGCCAGGGATTGCCTTTTCTATAGTAAATTATTCAAAAATTCATTTTTTACTGTCTCAAATTTTAATTACGCCAAGGATTGCCTTTTCTATAGTAAATTATTCAAAATTAATTTTTTTTTGTCGCAAATTTTAATTACGCCAGATTTTGCCTTTTCTATAGTAAATTATTCAAAAAATAATTTTTTACTGTCTCAAATTTTAATTACGCCAGGGATTGCCTTTTCTATAGTAAATTATTCAAAAATAATTTTTTCTGTCACAAATTTTAATTACGCCAGGGATTGCCTTTTCTATAGTAAATTATTCAAAAAATAATTTTTTCTTTCACAAATTTTAATTACGCCAGGGATTGCCTTTTCTATAGTAAATTTTGCAAAAAATAATTTTTTACTGTCGCAAATTTTAATTACGCCAGGGATTGCCTTTTATATAGTAAATTATTCAAAAAATAATTTTTTACTGTCGCAAATTATAATTACGCCAGGGATTGCCTTTTCTATAGTAAATTATTCAAAAATTCATTTTTTACTGTCTCAAATTTTAATTACGCCAGGGATTGCCTTTTCTATAGTAAATTATTCAAAAAATAATTTTTTACTGTCGCAAATTTTAATTACGCCAGGGATTGCCTTTTCTACAGTAAATTATTCAAAAAATAATTTTTTACTGTCTCAAATTTTAATTACGCCAGGGATTGCCTTTTCTATAGTAAATTTTGCAAAAAAATAATTTTTTACTGTCGCAAATTTTAATTACGCCAAGGATTGCCTTTTCTATAGTAAATTATTCAAAAATTAATTTTTTTTTGTCGCAAATTTTAATTACGCCAGATTTTGCCTTTTCTATAGTAAATTATTCAAAAAATAATTTTTTACTGTCTCAAATTTTAATTACGCCAGGGATTGCCTTTTCTATAGTAAATTATTCAAAAATTCATTTTTTACTGTCGCAAATTTTAATTACGCCAGGGATTGCCTTTTCTATAGTAAATTATTCAAAAATTCATTTTTTACTGTCTCAAATTTTAATTACGCCAGGGATTGCCTTTTCTATAGTAAATTATTCAAAAATTCATTTTTTACTGTCTCAAATTTTAATTACGCCAGGGATTGCCTTTTCTATAGTAAATTATTCAAAAAATAATTTTTTACTGTCGCAAATTTTAATTACGCCAGGGATTGCCTTTTCTATAGTAAATTTTGCAAAAAATAATTTTTTACTGTCGCAAATTTTAATTACGCCAGGGATTACCTTTTCTATAGTAAATTATTCAAAAAATAATTTTTTACTGTCGCAAATTTTAATTACGCCAGGGATTGCCTTTTCTATAGTAAATTATTCAAAAAATAATTGTTTAGTGTCGCAAATTTTAATTACGCCAGGATTGCCTTTTCTATAGTAAATTTTGCAAAAAATAATTGTTTAGTGTCGCAAATTTTAATTACGCCAGGGATTGCCTTTTCTATAGTAAATTATTCAAAAACTAATTGTTTAGTGTCGCAAATTTTAATTACGCCAGGGATTGCCTTTTCTATAGTAAATTATTCAAAAAATAATTTTATACTGTCGCAAATTATAATTACGCCAGGGATTGCCTTTTCTATAGTAAATTATTCAAAAAATAATTTTTTACTGTCGCAAATTTTAATTACGCCAGGGATTGCCTTTTCTATAGTAAATTTTGCAAAAAATAAATTTTTACTGTTGCAAATTTTAAATACGCCAGGGATTTCCTTTTGTATAGTAAATTATTCAAAAAATAATTTTTTCTGTCACAAATTTTAATTACGCCAGGGATTGCCTTTTCTATAGTAAATTATTCAAAAAATAATTTTTTCTTTCACAAATTTTAATTACGCCAGGGATTGCCTTTTCTATAGTAAATTTTGCAAAAAATAATTTTTTACTGTCGCAAATTTTAATTACGCCAGGGATTGCCTTTTCTATAGTAAATTATTCAAAAAATAATTTTTTACTGTCGCAAATTATAATTACGCCAGGGATTGCCTTTTCTATAGTAAATTATTCAAAAATTCATTTTTTACTGTCTCAAATTTTAATTACGCCAGGGATTGCCTTTTCTATAGTAAATTATTCAAAAAATAATTTTTTACTGTCGCAAATTTTAATTACGCCAGGGATTGCCTTTTCTATAGTAAATTATTCAAAAAATAATTTTTTACTGTCTCAAATTTTAATTACGCCAGGGATTGCCTTTTCTATAGTAAATTATTCAAAATTCATTTTTTACAGTCTCAAATTTTAATTACGCCAGGGATTGCCTTTTCTATAGTAAATTATTCAAAAAATAATTTTTTCTGTCACAAATTTTAATTACGCCAGGGATTGCCTTTTCTATAGTAAATTTTGCAAAAAATAATTTTTTACTGTCGCAAATTTTAATTACGCCAAGGATTGCCTTTTCTATAGTAAATTATTCAAAAATTAATTTTTTTTTGTCGCAAATTTTAATTACGTCAGATTTTGCCTTTTCTATAGTAAATTATTCAAAAAATAATTTTTTACTGTCTCAAATTTTAATTACGCCAGGGATTGCCTTTTCTATAGTAAATTATTCAAAAATTCATTTTTTACTGTCGCAAATTTTAATTACGCCAGGGATTGCCTTTTCTATAGTAAATTATTCAAAAATTCATTTTTTACTGTCTCAAATTTTAATTACGCCAGGGATTGCCTTTTCTATAGTAAATTATTCAAAAATTCATTTTTTACTGTCTCAAATTTTAATTACGCCAGGGATTGCCTTTTCTATAGTAAATTATTCAAAAAATAATTTTTTACTGTCGCAAATTTTAATTACGCCAGGGATTGCCTTTTCTATAGTAAATTTTGCAAAAAATAATTTTTTACTGTCGCAAATTTTAATTACGCCAGGGATTACCTTTTCTATAGTAAATTATTCAAAAAATAATTTTTTACTGTCGCAAATTTTAATTACGCCAGGGATTGCCTTTTCTATAGTAAATTATTCAAAAAATAATTGTTTAGTGTCGCAAATTTTAATTACGCCTGGATTGCCTTTTCTATAGTAAATTTTGCAAAAAATAATTGTTTAGTGTCGCAAATTTTAATTACGCCAGGGATTGCCTTTTCTATAGTAAATTATTCAAAAACTAATTGTTTAGTGTCGCAAATTTTAATTACGCCAGGGATTGCCTTTTCTATAGTAAATTATTCAAAAAATAATTTTATACTGTCGCAAATTATAATTACGCCAGGGATTGCCTTTTCTATAGTAAATTATTCAAAAAATAATTTTTTACTGTTGCAAATTTTAAATACGCCAGGGATTGCCTTTTGTATAGTAAATTATTCAAAAAATAATTTTTTTCCGTCGCAAATTTTAATTACGCCAGGGATTGCCTTTTCTATAGTAAATTATTCAAAAATAATTTTTTACTGTCGCAAATTTTAATTGCGCCAGGGATTGCCTTTTCTATAGTAAATTTTGCAAAAACTAATTTTTTACTGTCGCAAATTTTAATTACGCCAGGGATTGCCTTTTCTATAGTAAATGTTGCAAAAATAATTTTATACTGTCGCAAATTTTAATTACGCCATGGATTGCCTTTTCTATAGTAAATTATTCAAAAAATAATTTTTTCTGTCACAAATTTTAATTACGCCAGGGATTGCCTTTTCTATAGTAAATTATTCAAAAAATCATTTTTTACTGTCTCAAATTTTAATTACGCCAGGGATTGCCTTTTCTATAGTAAATTATTCAAAAATTGATTTTTTACTGTCTCAAATTTTAATTACGCCAGGGATTGCCTTTTCTATAGTAAATTATTCAAAAAATAATTTTTTCTGTCACAAATTTTAATTACGCCAGGGATTACCTTTTCTATAGTAAATTTTGCAAAAAATAATTTTTTACTGTCGCAAATTTTAATTACGCCAAGGATTGCCTTTTCTATAGTAAATTATTCAAAAATTAATTTTTTTTTGTCGCAAATTTTAATTACGCCAGGTTTTGCCTTTTTTATAGTAAATTATTCAAAAAATAATTTTTTACTGTCTCAAATTTTAATTACGCCAGGGATTGCCTTTTCTATAGTAAATTATTCAAAAATTCATTTTTTACTGTCGCAAATTTTAATTACGCCAGGGATTGCCTTTTCTATAGTAAATTATTCAAAAATTCATTTTTTACTGTCTCAAATTTTAATTACGCCAGGGATTGCCTTTTCTATAGTAAATTATTCAAAAAATAATTTTTTACTGTCTCAAATTTTAAATACGCCAGGGATTGCCTTTTTATATTGTAAATTATTCAAAAAATAATTTTTTTCTGTCGCAAATTTTAATTACGCCAGGGATTGCCTTTTCTATAGTAAATTATTCAAAAAATAATTTTTTACTGTCGCAAATTTTAATTACGCCAGGGATTGCCTTTTCTATAGTAAATTTTGCAAAAACTAATTTTTTACTGTCGCAAATTTTAATTACGCCAGGGATTGCCTTTTCTATAGTAAATTATTCAAAAAATAATTGTTTAGTGTCGCAAATTTTAATTACGCCAGGGATTGCCTTTTCTATAGTAAATTTTGCAAAAAATAATTGTTTAGTGTCGCAAATTTTAATTACGCCAGGGATTGCCTTTTCTATAGTAAATTATTCAAAAATTCATTTTTTACTGTCTCAAATTTTAATTACGCCAGGGATTGCCTTTTCTATAGTAAATTATTCAAAAAATAATTTTTTACTGTCGCAAATTTTAATTACGCCAGGGATTGCCTTTTCTATAGTAAATTATTCAAAAAATAATTTTTTACTGTCTCAAATTTTAATTACGCCAGGGATTGCCTTTTCTATAGTAAATTATTCAAAAATTCATTTTTTACAGTCTCAAATTTTAATTACGCCAGGGATTGCCTTTTCTATAGTAAATTATTCAAAAAATAATTTTTTCTGTCACAAATTTTAATTACGCCAGGGATTGCCTTTTCTATAGTAAATTTTGCAAAAAATAATTTTTTACTGTCGCAAATTTTAATTACGCCAAGGATTGCCTTTTCTATAGTAAATTATTCAAAAATTAATTTTTTTTTGTCGCAAATTTTAATTACGCCAGATTTTGCCTTTTCTATAGTAAATTATTCAAAAAATAATTTTTTACTGTCTCAAATTTTAATTACGCCAGGGATTGCCTTTTCTATAGTAAATTATTCAAAAATTCATTTTTTACTGTCGCAAATTTTAATTACGCCAGGGATTGCCTTTTCTATAGTAAATTATTCAAAAATTCATTTTTTACTGTCTCAAATTTTAATTACGCCAGGGATTGCCTTTTCTATAGTAAATTATTCAAAAATTCATTTTTTACTGTCTCAAATTTTAATGCCAAGGGATTGCCTTTTCTATAGTAAATTATTCAAAAAATAATTTTTTACTGTCGCAAATTTTAATTACGCCAGGGATTGCCTTTTCTATAGTAAATTTGCAAAAAATAATTTTTTACTGTCGCAAATTTTTAATTACGCCAGGGATTACCTTTTCTATAGTAAATTATTCAAAAAATAATTTTTTTACTGTCGCAAATTTTAATTACGCCAGGGATTGACTTTTCTATAGTAAATTATTCAAAAAAATAATTGTTTAGTGTCGCAAATTTTAATTACGCCAGGGATTGCCTTTTCTATAGTAAATTTTGCAAAAAATAATTGTTTAGTGTCGCAAATTTTAATTACGCCAGGGATTGCCTTTTCTATAGTAAATTTATTCAAAAACTAATTGTTTAGTGTCGCAAATTTTAATTACGCCAGGGATTGCCCTTTTCTATAGTAAATTATTCAAAAAATAATTTTATACTGTCGCAAATTATAATTACGCCAGGGATTGCCTTTTCTATAGTAAATTATTCAAAAAATAATTTTTTACTGTTGCAAATTTTAAATACGCCAGGGATTGCCTTTTGTATAGTAAATTATTCAAAAAATAATTTTTTTCTGTCGCAAATTTTAATTACGCCAGGGATTGCCTTTTCTATAGTAAATTATTCAAAAATAAATTTTTTACTGTCGCAAATTTTAATTACGCCCAGGGATTGCCTTTTCTATAGTAAATTTTGCAAAAACTAATTTTTACTGTCGCAAATTTTAATTACGCCAGGGATTGCCTTTTCTATAGTAAATGTTGCAAAAAATAATTTTATACTGTCGCAATTTTAATTACGCCATGGATTGGCCTTTTCTATAGTAAATTATTCAAAAAATAATTTTTTCTGTCACAAATTTTAATTAAGCCAGGGATTGCCTTTTCTATAGTAAATTATTCAAAAAATCATTTTTTACTGTCTCAAATTTTAATTACGCCAGGGATTGCCTTTTCTATAGTAAATTATTCAAAAATTCATTTTTTACTGTCTCAAATTTTAATTACGCCAGGGATTTGCCTTTTCTATAGTAAATTATTCAAAAAAATAATTTTTTCTGTCACAAATTTTAATTACGCCAGGGATTACCCTTTTCTATAGTAAATTTTGCAAAAAATAATTTTTTACTGTCGCAAATTTTAATTACGCCAAGGATTGCCTTTTCTATAGTAAATTATTCAAAAATTAATTTTTTTTTGTCGCAAATGTTAATTACGCCAGGTTTTGCCTTTTTTATAGTAAATTATTCAAAAAATAATTTTTTACTGTCTCAAATTTTAATTACGCCAGGGATTGCCTTTTCTATAGTAAATTATTCAAAAATTCATTTTTTACTGTCGCAAATTTTAATTACGCCAGGATTGCCTTTTCTATAGTAAATTATTCAAAAACTCATTTTTTACTGTCTCAAATTTTAATTACGCCAGGGATTGCCTTTTCTATAGTAAATTATTCAAAAAATAATTTTTTACTGTCTCAAATTTTAATTACGCCAGGGATTGCCCTTTTTCTATAGTAAATTATTCAAAAATTCATTTTTTACTGTCTCAAATTTTAATTACGCCAGGGATTGCCTTTTCTATAGTAAATTATTCAAAAAATAATTTTTTCTGTCACAAGTTTTAATTACGCCAGGGATTGCCTTTTCTATTGTAAATTTTGCAAAAAATAATTTTTTACTGTCGCAAATTTTAATTACGCCAAGGATTGCCTTTTCTATAGTAAATTATTCAAAAATTAATTTTTTTTGTCGCAAATTTTAATTACGCCAGTTTTTGCCCTTTTCTATAGTAAATTATTCAAAAAATAATTTTTTACTGTCTCAAATTTTAATTACGCCAGGGATTGCCTTTTCTATAGTAAATTATTCAAAAATTCATTTTTTTACTGTCTCAAATTTTAATTACGCCAGGGATTGCCTTTTCTATAGTAAATTATTCAAAAAATAATTTTTTACTGTCGCAAATTTTAATTACGCCAGGGATTGCCTTTCTATAGTAAATTTTGCAAAAAATAATTTTTACTGTCGCAAATTTTAATTACGCCAGGGATTGCCTTTTCTATAGTAAATATTCAAAAAATAATTTTTTACTGTCGCAAATTTTAATTACGCCAGGGATTGCCTTTTCTATAGTAAATTATTCAAAAAATAATTGTTTAGTGTCGCAAATTTTAATTACGCCAGGGATTGCCTTTTCTATAGTAAATTTTGCAAAAATAATTGTTTAGTGTCGCAAATTTTAATTACGCCAGGGATTGCCCTTTCTATAGTAAATTATTCAAAAACTAATTGTTTAGTGTCGCAAATTTTAATTACGCCAGGGATTGCCTTTTCTATAGTAAATTATTCAAAAAATAATTTTATACTGTCGCAAATTATAATTACGCCAGGGATTGCCTTTTCTATAGTAAATTATTCAAAAAATAATTTTTTACTTTTGCAAATTTTAAATACGCCAGGGATTGCCTTTTGTATAGTAAATTATTCAAAAACTAATTGTTTAGTGTCGCAAATTTTAATTACGCCAGGGATTGCCTTTTCTATAGTAAATTATTCAAAAAATAATTTTATACTGTTGCAAATTAAATTACGCCAGGGATTGCCTTTTCTATAGTAAATTATTCAAAAAATAATTTTTTACTGTTGCAAATTTTAAATATGCCAGGGATTGCCTTTTGTATAGTAAATTATTCAAAAAATAATTTTTTTCTGTCGCAAATTTTAATTACGCCAGGGATTGCCTTTTCTATAGTAAATTATTCAAAAATAATTTTTTACTGTCGCAAATTTTAATTACGCCAGGGATTGCCTTTTCTATAGTAAATTTTGCAAAAACTAATTTTTTTACTGTCGCAAATTTTAATTACGCCAGGGATTGCCTTTTCTATAGTAAATTATTCAAAAACTAATTGTTTAGTGTCGCAAATTTAATTACGCCAGGGATTGCCTTTTCTATAGTAAATTATTCAAAAAATAATTTTTTACTGTCGCAAATTTTAATTACGCCAGGATTGCCTTTTCTATAGTAAATTATTCAAAAAATAATTGTTTAGTGTCGCAAATTTTAATTACGCCAGGGATTGCCTTTTCTATAGTAAATTTTGCAAAAAATAATTGTTTAGTGTCTCAAATTTTAATTACGCCAGGGATTGCCTTTTCTATAGTAAATTTTGCAAAAAATAATTTTTTAGTGTCGCAGATTTTAATTACGCCCAGGGATTGCCTTTTCTATAGTAAATTATTCAAAACTAATTGATTAGTGTCGCAAATTTTAATTACGCCAGGGATTGCCTTTTCTATAGTAAATTATTCAAAAAATAATTTTATACTGTCGCAAATTATAATTACGCCAGGGATTGCCTTTTCTATAGTAAATTATTCAAAAAATAATTTTTTACTGTTGCAAATTTTAAATACGCCAGGGATTGCCTTTTGTATAGTAAATTATTCAAAAAATAATTTTTTTCTGTCGCAAATTTTAATTACGCCAGGGATTGCCTTTTCTATAGTAAATTATTCAAAAAATAATTTTTTACTGTCGCAAATTTTAATTACGCCAGGGATTGCCTTTTCTATAGTAAATTTTGCAAAAACTAATTTTTTACTGTCGCAAATTTTAATTACGCCTGGGATTGCCTTTTCTATAGTAAATGTTGCAAAAAATAATTTTATACTGTCGCAAATTTTAATTACGCCATGGATTGCCTTTTCTATAGTAAATTATTCAAAAAATAATTTTTTCTGTCACAAATTTTAATTACGCCAGGGATTGCCTTTTCTATAGTAAATTATTCAAAAAATCATTTTTACTGTCTCTAATTTTAATTACGCCAGGGATTGCCTTTTCTATAGTAAATTATTCAAAAATTGCATTTTTTTACTGTCTCAAATTTTAATTACGCAGGGATTGCCTTTTCTATAGTAAATTATTCAAAAAATAGATTTTTTCTGTCACAAATTTTAATTACGCCAGAGATTGCCTTTTCTATAGTAAATTTTGCAAAAAATAATTTTTTACTGTCGCAAATTTTAATTACGCCAAGGATTGCCTTTTCTATAGTAAATTATTCAAAAATTAATTTTTTTGTCGCAAATTTTAATTACGCCAGGTTTTGCCTTTTCTATAGTAAATTATTCAAAAAATAATTTTTTACTGTCTCAAATTTTAATTACGCCAGGATTGCCTTTTCTATAGTAAATTATTCAAAAATTCATTTTTTACTGTCGCAAATTTTAATTACGCCAGGGATTGCCTTTTCTATAGTAAATTATTCAAAAATTCATTTTTTACTGTCTCAAATTTTAATTACGCCAGGGATTGCCTTTTCTATAGTAAATTATTCAAAAATTCATTTTTTACTGTCTCAAATTTTAATTACGCCAGGGGATTGCCTTTTCTATAGTAAATTATTTCAAAAAATAATTTTTTACTGTCGCAAATTTTAATTACGCCAGGGATTGCCTTTCTATAGTAAATTTTGCAAAAAATAATTTTTTACTGTCGCAAATTTTAATTACGCCAGGGATTGCCTTTTCTATAGTAAATTATTCAAAAAATAATTTTTTACTGTCGCAAATTTTAATTACGCCAGGGATTGCCTTTTCTATAGTAAATTATTCAAAAAATAATTTTTTCTTTCACAAATTTTAATTACGCCAGGGATTGCCCTTTCTATAGTAAATTTTGCAAAAAATAATTTTTTACTGTCGCAAATTTTAATTACGCCAGGGATTGCTTTTCTGTAGTAAATTATTCAAAAATAATTTTTTTACTGTCGCAAATTATAATTACGCCAGGGATTGCCTTTTCTATAGTAAATTATTCAAAAAATATTTTTATACTGTCACAAATTTTAATTACGCCAGCGATGGCCTTTTCTATAGTAAATTATTCAAAAATTCATTTTTTACTGTCTCAAATTTTAATTACGCCAGGGATTGCCTTTCTATAGTAAATTTTGCAAAAAAATAATTGCTTAGTGTCGTAAATTTTAATTACGCCAGGGATTGCCTTTTCTATAGTAAATTATTCAAAAATTAATTTTTTTCTGTCGCAAATTTTAATTACGCAGGGATTGCCTTTTCTATAGTAAATTATCCAAAAATTAATTTTTTTCTGTCGCAAATTTTAATTACGGCAGGGATTGCCTTTTCTATAGTAAATTATTCAAAAATAATTTTTTACTGTCTCAAATTTTAATTACGCCAGGGATTGCCTTTTCTATAGTAAATTATTCAAAATATATTTTATACTGTCGCAAATTTTAATTACGCCAGGGATTGCCTTTTCTTATATCAAATTTTGCAAAAACTAATTGTTTAGTGTCGCAAATTTTAATTACGCCAGGGATTGCCTTTTCTATAGTAAATTTTTCAAAAATTAATTTTATACTGTCGCAAATTTTAAATACGCCAGGGATTGCCTTTTCTATGGTAAATTTTGCAAAAAATAATTGTTTAGTGTCGCAAATTTTAATTACGCAGGGATTGCCTTTTCTATAGTAAATTTGCAAAAAATAATTTTTTACTGTCGCAAATTTTAAGTACGCCAGGGATTGCTTTTCTATAGTAAATTATTCAAAAAATAATTTTTTACTGTCGCAAATTATAATTACGCGAGGGATTGCCTTTTCTATAGTAAATTATTCAAAAATTCATTTTTTACTGTCTCAAATTTTAATTACGCCAGGGATTACCTTTTCTATAGTAAATTATTCAAAAAATATTTTTTTCTGTCCACAAATTTTAATTACGCCAGGGATTGCCTTTTCTATAGTAAATTATTCAAAAATAAATTTTTTTCTGTCGCAAATTTTAATTACGCCAGGATTGCCTTTTCTATAGTAAATTATTCAAAAATTCATTTTTACTGTCTCAAATTTTAATTACGCCAGGGATAGCCTTTTCTATAGTAAATTATTCAAAAATTCATTTTTTACTGTCTCAAATTTTAATTACGCCAGGGATTGCCTTTTCTATAGTAAATTTTGCAAAAAAATAATTGTTTAGTGTCGCAAATTTTAATTACGCCCAGGGATTGCTTTTTCTATAGTAAATTATTCAAAAATTCATTTTTTACTATCTCAAATTTAATTACGCCAGGGATTGCTTTTTCTATAGTAAATTATGCAAAAAAATAATTGTTTAGTGTCGCAAATTTTTAATTACGACAGGGATTGCCTTTTCTATAGTAAATTATTCAAAAATTTTTTTTTTTCTGTCGCAAATTTTAATTACGCCAAGGATTGCCTTTTCTATAGTAAAATTATTTCAAAAAATATTTTTTTTCTGTCACAAATTTTAATTACGCCAGGGATTGCCTTTTCTATAGTAAATTATTCAAAAAATAATTGTTTAGGTGTCTCAAATTTTAATTACGCCAGGGATGCCTTTTCTATAGTAAATTATTCAAAAAATAATTTTATACTGTCACAAATTTTAATTACGCCAGGATTGCCTTTTCTATAGTAAATTATTCAAAAATTCATTTTTTACTGTCTCAAATTTTAATTTACGCCAGGGATTGCCCTTTTCTATAGTAAATTTTGCAAAAAATAATTGTTAGTGTCGCAAATTTTAATTACGCCAGGGATTGCCCTTTCTATAGTAAATTAATCAAAAATTAATTTTTTTCTGTCGCAAATTTTAATTACGCCAGGGATTGGCCTTTTCTATAGTAAATTATTCAAAAATTAATTTTTTTCTATCGCAAATTTTAATTACGCCAGGGATTGACTTTTCTATAGAAAATTATTCAAAAAATAATTTTTTACTGTCTCAAATTTTAATTACGCCAGGGATTGCCTTTTCTATAGTAAATTATTCAAAAAATAATTTTATCCTGTCGCAAATTTTAATTACGCCAGGGATTGCCTTTTCTATATCAAATTTTGCAAAAACTAATTGTTTAGTGTCGCAAATTTTTATTACGCCAGGGATTGCCTTTTTCTATAGTAAATTTTTCAAAAATTAATTTTATACTGTCGCAAATTTTAAATACGCCAGGGATTGCCTTTTCTATAGTAAATTTTGCAAAAAATAATTGTTTAGTGTCGTAAATTTTAATTACGCCAGGGTTTGCCTTTTCTGTAGTAAATTATTCAAAAAATAATTTTTTCTGTCACAAATTTTAATTACGCCAGGGACTGCCTTTTCTCTAGTAAATTTTGCAAAAAATAATTGTTTAGTGTCGTAAATTTTAATTACGCCAGGGATTGACTTTTCTATAGTAAATTATTCAAAAATTAATTTTTTTCTGTCGCAAATTTTAATTACGCCAGGGATTGCCTTTTCTATAGTAAATTATTCAAAAATTAATTTTTTTCTGTCGCAAAATTTTAATTACGCCAGGGATTGCCTTTGCTATAGTAAATTATTCAAAAAATAATTTTTTACTGTCTCAAATTTTAATTACGCCAGGGATTGCCTTTTCTATAGTAAACTATTCAAAAAATAATTTTATACTGTCGCAAATTTTAATTACGCCAGGGATTGCCCTTTTCTATATCAAATTTTGCAAAAACTAATTGTTTAGTGTCGCAAATTTTAATTACGCAGGGATTGCCTTTTCTATAGTAAATTTTTCAAAAAATAATTTTATACTGTCGCAAATTTTAAATACGCCAGAGATTGCCTTTTCTATAGTAAATTTTGCAAAAAATAATTGTTTAGTGTCGTAAATTTTAATTACGCCAGGGATTGCCTTTTCTATAGTAAATTATTCAAAAAATAATTTTTTCTGTCACAAATTTTAATTACGCAGGGATTGCCTTTTCTATAGTAAATTTTGCAAAAAAATAATTGTTTAGTGTCGTAAATTTTAATTACGCCAGGGATTGCCTTTTCTATAGTAAATTATTCAAAAATTAATTTTTTTCTGTCGCAAATTTTAATTACGCCAGGGATTGCCTTTTCTATAGTAAATTATTCAAAAATTAATTTTTTTCTGTCGCAAATTTTAATTACGCCAGGGATTGCCTTTTCTATAGTAAATTATTCAAAAAATAATTTTTTACTGTCTCAAATTTTAATTACGCCAGGGATTGCCTTTTCTATAGTAAATTATTCAAAAAATAATTTTATACTGTCGCAAATTTTAATTACGCCAGGGATTGCCTTTTCTATATCAAATTTTGCAAAAACTAATTGTTTAGTGTCGCAAATTTTAATTACGCCAGGGATTGCCTTTTCTATAGTAAATTATTCAAAAAATAATTTTTTACAGTCTCAAATTTTAATTACGCCAGGGATTGCCTTTTTATAGTAAATTATTCAAAAAATAATTTTATACTGTCGCAAATTTTAATTACTCCAGTGATTGCCTTTTCTATATCAAATTTGCAAAAACTAATTGTTTAGTGTCGCAAATTTTAATTACGCCAGGGATTGCCTTTTCTATAGTAAATTATTCAAAAAATAATTTTTTACAGTCTCAAATTTTAATTACGCCAGGGATTGCCTTTTATAGTAAATTATTCAAAAATAATTTTATACTGTCGCAAATTTTAATTACTCCAGTGATTGCCTTTTCTATATCAAATTTTGCAAAAACTAATTGTTTAGTGTCGCAAATTTTAATTACGCCAGGGATTGCCTTTTCTATAGTAAATTTTTCAAAAATTAATTTTATACTGTCGCAAATTTTAAATACGCCAGGGATTGCCTTTTCTATAGTAAATTTTGCAAAAAATAATTGTTTAGTGTCGTAAATTTTAATTACGCCAATGATTGCCTTTTCTATAGTAAATTATTCAAAAAAATAATTTTTTCTGTCACAAATTTTAATTACGCCAGGGATTGCCTTTTCTATAGTAAATTTTGCAAAAAATAATTGTTTAGTGTCGTAAATTTTAATTACGCCAGGATTGCCTTTTCTATAGTAAATTATTCAAAAATTAATTTTTTTCTGTCCGCAAATTTTAATTACGCCAGGGATTGCCTTTTCTATAGTAAATTATTCAAAAATTAATTTTTTTTCTGTCGCAAATTTTAATTACGCCAGGGATTGCCTTTTCTATAGTAAATTATAAAAAAAATAATTTTTTACTGTCTCAAATTTTAATTACGCCAGGGATTGCCTTTTCTATAGTAAATTATTCAAAAAATAATTTTATACTGTCGCAAATTTTAATTACGCCAGGGATTGCCTTTTCTATATCAAATTTTGCAAAAACTAATTGTTTAGTGTCGCAAATTTTAATTACGCCAGGGATTGCCTTTTCTATAGTAAATTTTTCAAAAATTAATTTTATACTGTCGCAAATTTTAAATACGCCAGGGATTGCCTTTTCTATAGTAAATTTTGCAAAAATAATTGTTTAGTGTCGCAAATTTTAATTACGCCAGGGATTGCCTTTTCTATAGTAAATTTTGCAAAAAATAATTTTTTTCTGTCGCAAATTTTAATTACGCCAGGGATTGCCTTTTCTATAGTAAAATTATTCAAAAATTAATTTTTTTTCTGTCGCAAATTTTAATTACGCCAAGGATTGCCTTTTCTATAGTAAATTATTCAAAAAATATTTTTTTCTGTAACAAATTTTAATTACGCCAGGGATTGCCTTTTCTATAGTAAATTATTCAAAAAATAATTGTTTAGTGTCTCAAATTTTAATTACGCCAGGGATTGCCTTTTCTATAGTAAATTTATTCAAAAAATAATTTTATACTGTCACAAATTTTAATTACGCCAGGGATTGCCTTTTCTATAGTAAATTATTCAAAAATTCATTTTTTGCCTGTCTCAAATTTTAATTACGCTAGGGATTGCCTTTTCTATAGTAAATTTTGCAAAAAATAATTGTTTAGTGTCGCAAATTTTAATTACGCCAGGGATTGCCTTTCTATAGTAAATTATTCAAAAATTAATTTTTTTCTGTCGCAAATTTTAATTACGCCAGGGATTGCCTTTTCTATAGTAAATTATTCAAAAATTAATTTTTTTCTGTCGCAAATTTTAATTACGCCAGGGATTGCCTTTTCTATAGAAAATTATTCAAAAAATAATTTTTACTGTCTCAAATTTTAATTACGCCAGGGATTGCCCTTTCTATAGTAAATTATTCAAAAATTAATTTTTTTCTGTCGCAAATTTTAATTACGCCAGGGATTGCCTTTTCTATATAGTAATTATTCAAAAATTAATTTTTTTCTGTCGCAAATTTTAATTACGCCAGGGATTGCCTTTTCTATAGAAAATTATTCAAAAAATAATTTTTTACTGTCTCAAATTTTAATTACGCCAGGGATTGCCTTTTCTATAGTAAATTATTCAAAAAAATAATTTTATCCTGTCGCAAATTTTAATTACGCCAGGATTGCCTTTTCTATATCAAATTTTGCAAAAACTAATTGTTTAGTGTCGCAAATTTTAATTACGCCAGGGATTGCCTTTTCTATAGTAAAATTTTTCAAAAATTAATTTTATACTGTCGCAAATTTTAAATACGCCAGGGATTGCCTTTTCTATAGTAAATTTTGCAAAAAATAATTGTTTAGTGTCGTAAATTTTAATTACGCCAGGGATTGCCTTTTCTATAGTAAATTATTCAAAAAATAATTTTTTCTGTCACAAATTTTAATTACGCCAGGGATTGCCTTTTCTATAGTAAATTTTGCAAAAAATAATTGTTTAGTGTCGTAAATTTTAATTACGCCAGGGATTGCCTTTTCTATAGTAAATTATTCAAAAATTAATTTTTTTCTGTCGCAAATTTTAAATACGCCAGGGATTGCCTTTTCTATAGTAAATTTTGCAAAAAATAATTGTTTAGTGTCGTAAATTTTATTTACGCCAGGGGGATTGCCTTTTCTATAGTAAATTATTCAAAAAATAATTTTTCTGTCACAAATTTTAATTACGCCAGGGATTGCCATTTCTATAGTAAATTTTGCAAAAAATAATTGTTTAGTGTCGTAAATTTTAATTACGCCAGGGATTGCCTTTTCTATAGTAAATTATTCAAAAATTAATTTTTTTCTGTCGCAAATTTTAATTACGCCAGGGATTGCCTTTTCCTATAGTAAATTATTCAAAAATTAATTTTTTTCTGTCGCAAATTTTAATTACGCCAGGGATTGCCTTTTCTATAGTAAATTATTCAAAAAATATTTTTTACTGTCTCAAATTTTAATTACGCCAGGGATTGCCTTTTCTATAGTAAATTATTCAAAAAATAATTTTTATACTGTCGCAAATTTTAATTACGCCAGGGAATTGCCTTTTCTATATCAAATTATTCAAAAAATAATTGTTTAGTGTCGCAAATTTTAATTACGCCAGGGATTGCCTTTTCTATAGTAAATTTTTCAAAAATTAATTTTATACTGTCGCAAATTTTAAATACGCCAGGGATAGCCTTTTCTATAGTAAATTATTCAAAAATTCATTTTTTACTGTCTCAAATTTTAATTACGCCAGGGATTGCCTTTTCTATAGTAATTTTGCAAAAAATAATTTTTTACTGTCTCAAATTTTAATTACGCCAGGGATTGCCTTTTCTATAGTAAATTATTCAAAAAATAATTTTATCCTGTCGCAAATTTTAATTACGCCAGGGATTGCCTTTTCTATATCAAATTTGCAAAAACTAATTGTTTAGTGTCGCAAATTTTCATTACGCCAGGGATTGCCTTTTCTATAGTAGATTATTCAAAAATTCATTTTTTACTGTCTCAAATTTTAATTACGCCAGGGATAGCCTTTTCTATAGTAAATTATTCAAAAATTAATTTTTTACTGTCTCAAATTTTAATTACGCCAGGGATTGCCTTTTCTATAGTAAATTTTGCAAAAATAATTGTTTAGTGTCGCAAATTTTAATTACGCCAGGGATTGCTTTTTCTATAGTAAATTATTCAAAAATTCATTTTTTACTGTCTCAAATTTTAATTACGCCAGGGATTGCCTTTTCTATAGTAAATTTTGCAAAAAATAATTGTTTAGTGTCGCAAATTTTAATTACGCCAGGATTGCCTTTTCTATAGTAAATTATTCAAAAATTAATTTTTTTTCTGTCGCAAATTTTAATTACGCCAAGGATTGCCTTTTCTATAGTAAATTATTCAAAAAATATTTTTTTCTGTCACAAATTTTAATTACGCCAGGGATTGCCTTTTCTATAGTAAATTATTCAAAAAATAATTGTTTAGTGTCTCAAATTTTAATTACGCCAGGGATTGCCTTTTCTATAGTAAATTATTCAAAAAATAATTTTATACTGTCACAAATTTTAATTACGCCAGGGATTGCCTTTTCTATAGTAAATTATTCAAAAATTCATTTTTTACTGTCTCAAATTTTAATTACGCCAGGGATTGCTTTTCTAAAGTAAATTTTGCAAAAAATAATTGTTTAGTGTCGCAAATTTTACTTACGCCAGGGATTGCCCTTTCTATAGTAAATTATTCAAAAATTAATTTTTTTCTGTCGCAAATTTTAATTACGCCAGGGATTGCCTTTTCTATAGTAAATTATTCAAAAATTAATTTTTTTCTGTCGCAAATTTTAATTACGCCAGGGATTGCCTTTTCTATAAAAGAAAATTATTCAAAAAATAATTTTTTACTGTCTCAAATTTTAATTACGCCAGGGATTGCCTTTTCTATAGTAAATTATTCAAAAAATAATTTTATCCTGTCGCAAATTTTAATTACGCCAGGGATTGCCTTTTCTATATCAAATTTTGCAAAAACTAATTGTTTAGTGTCGCAAATTTTAATTACGCCAGGGATTGCCTTTTCTATAGTAAATTTTTCAAAAATTAATTTTATACTGTCGCAAATTTTAAATACGCCAGAGATTGCCTTTTCTATAGTAAATTTTGCAAAAAATAATTGTTTAGTGTCGTAAATTTTAATTACGCCAGGGATTGCCTTTTCTATAGTAAATTATTCAAAAAAATAATTTTTTCTGTCACAAATTTTAATTACGCCAGGGATTGCCTTTTCTATAGTAAATTTTGCAAAAATAATTGTTTAGTGTCCGTAAATTTTAATTACGCCAGGGATTGCCTTTTCTATAGTAAAATATTCAAAAATTAATTTTTTTCTGTCTCAAATTTTAATTACGCCAGGGATTACCTTTTCTATAGTAAATTATTCAAAAAATATTTTTTTCTGTCACAAATTTTAATTACGCCAGGGATTGCCTTTTCTATAGTAAATTATTCAAAAATTAATTTTTTTCTGTCGCAAATTTTAATTACGCCAGGGATTGCCTTTTCTATAGTAAATTATTCAAAAATTCATTTTTTACTGTCTCAAATTTAATTACGCCAGGGATAGCCTTTTCTATAGTAAATTATTCAAAAATTAATTTTTTACTGTCTCAAATTTTAATTACGCCAGGGATTGCCTTTTCTATAGTAAATTTTGCAAAAAATAATTGTTTAGTGTCGCAAATTTTAATTACGCCAGGGATTGCTTTTTCTATAGTAAATTATTCAAAAATTCATTTTTTACTGTCTCAAATTTTAATTACGCCAGGGATTGCCTTTTCTATAGTAAATTTTGCAAAAAATAATTGTTTAGTGTCGCAAATTTTAATTACGCCAGGGATTGCCTTTTCTATAGTAAATTTTGCAAAAAATAATTTTTTACTGTCGCAAATTTTAAGTACGCCAGGGATTGCTTTTTCTATAGTAAATTATTCAAAAATTCATTTTTTACTGTCTCAAATTTTAATTACGCCAGGGATTGCCTTTTCTATAGTAAATTATTCAAAAAATAATTTTATACTGTCACAAATTTTAATTACGCCAGGGATTGCCTTTTCTATAGTAAATTATTCAAAAATTCATTTTTTACTGTCTCAAATTTTAATTACGCCAGGGATTGCCTTTTCTATAGTAAATTTTGCAAAAAATAATTGTTTAGTGTCGCAAATTTTAATTACGCCAGGGATTGCCCTTTCTATAGTAAATTATTCAAAAATTAATTTTTTTCTGTCGCAAATTTTAATTACGCCAGGGATTGCCTTTTCTATAGTAAATTATTCAAAAATTAATTTTTTTCTGTTGCAAATTTTAATTACGCCAGGGATTGCCTTTTCTATAGAAAATTATTCAAAAAATAATTTTTTACTGTCTCAAATTTTAATTACGCCAGGGATTGCCTTTTCTATAGTAAATTATTCAAAAAATAATTTTATCCTGTCGCAAATTTTAATTGCGCCAGGGATTGCCTTTTCTATATCAAATTTTGCAAAAACTAATTGTTTAGTGTCGCAAATTTTAATTACGCCAGGGATTGCATTTTCTATAGTAAATTTTTCAAAAATTAATTTTATACTGTCGCAAATTTTAAATACGCCAGGGATTGCCTTTTCTATAGTAAATTTTGCAAAAAATAATTGTTTAGTGTCGTAAATTTTAATTACGCCAGGGATTGCCTTTTCTATAGTAAATTATTCAAAAAATAATTTTTTCTGTCTCAAATTTTAATTACGCCAGGGATTGCCTTTTCTATAGTAAATTTTGCAAAAAATAATTTTTTACTGTCGCAAATTTTAAGTACGCCAGGGATTGCCTTTTCTATAGTAAATTATTCAAAAAATAATTTTTTACTGTCGCAAATTATAATTACGCCAGGGATTGTCTTTTCTATAGTAAATTATTCAAAAATTCATTTTTTACTGTCTCAAATTTTAATTACGCCAGGGATTGCCTTTTCTATAGTAAATTATTCAAAAAATATTTTTTTCTGTCACAAATTTTAATTACACCAGGGATTGCCTTTTCTATAGTAAATTATTCAAAAATTAATTTTTTTCTGTCGCAAATTTTAATTACGCCAGGGATTGCCTTTTCTATAGTAAATTATTCAAAAATTCATTTTTTACTGTCTCAAATTTTAATTACGCCAGGGATTGCCTTTTCTATAGTAAATTATTCAAAAATTCATTTTTTACTGTCTCAAATTTTAATTACGCCAGGGATTGCCTTTTCTATAGTAAATTTTGCAAAAAATAATTGTTTAGTGTCGCAAATTTTAATTACGCCAGGGATTGCTTTTTCTATAGTAAATTATTCAAAAATTCATTTTTTACTGTCTCAAATTTTAATTACGCCAGGGATTGCCTTTTCTATAGTAAATTTTGCAAAAAATAATTGTTTAGTGTCGCAAATTTTAATTACGCCAGGGATTAACTTTTCTATAGTAAATTATTCAAAAAATAATTTTTTACTGTCGCAAATTTTAATTACGCCAGGGATTACCTTTTCTATAGTAAATTATTCAAAAAATAATTTTTTACTGTCGCAAGTTTTAATTACGCCAGGGATTGCCTTGTCTATAGTAAATTTTGCAAAAATTAATTTTTTACTGTCGCAAATTTTAAATACGCCAGGGATTGCCTTTTCTATAGTAAATTATTCAAAAATTCATTTTTTACTGTCGCAAATTATAATTACGCCAGGGATTGCCTTTTCTATAGTAAATTATTCAAAAAATAATTTTTTACTGTCGCAAGTTTTAATTACGCCAGGGATTGCCTTTTCTATAGTAAATTATTCAAAAATTCCTTTTTTACTGTCTCAAATTTTAATTACACCTGGGATTGCCTTTTCTATAGTAAATTTTGCAAAAAATAATTTTTTACTGTCGCAAATTTTAATTACGCCAGGGATTGCCTTTTCTATAGTAAATTATTCAAAAAATAATTTTTTACTGTCACAAATTTTAATTACGCCAGGGATTGCCTTTTCTCTACTAAATTTTGCAAAAAATAATTTTTTACTGTCGCAAATTTTAATTACGCCAGGGATTGCCTTTTCTATAGTAAATTATTCAAAAAATAATTGTTTACTGTCGCAAATTATAATTACGCCAGGGATTGCCTTTTCTATAGTAAATTTTGCAAAAAATAATTTTTTACTGTTGCAAATTTTAATTACGCCAGGGATTGCCTTTTCTATAGTAAATTATTCAAAAATTCATTTTTTACTGTCTCAAATTTTAATTACGCCAGGGATTGCCTTTTCTATAGTAAATTATTCAAAAATTCATTTTTTACTGTCGCAAATTTTAATTACGCCAGAGATTGCCTTTTCTATAGTAAATTATTCAAAAATTCATTTTTTACTGTCTCAAATTTTAATTACGCCAGGGATTGCCTTTTCTATAGTAAATTATTCAAAAATTCATTTTTTACTGTCTCAAATTTTAATTACGCCAGGGATTGCCTTTTCTGTAGTAAATTATTCAAAAAATAATTTTTTACTGTCGCAAATTTTATTTACGCCAGGGATTGCCTTTTCTATAGTAAATTTTGCAAAAAATAATTTTTTACTGTCGCAAATTTTAATTACGCCAGGGATTGCCTTTTCTATAGTAAATTATTCAAAAAATAATTTTTTACTGTCGCAAATTTTAACTACGCCAGGGATTACCTTTTCTATAGTAAATTATTCAAAAAATAATTTTTTACTGTCGCAAATTATAATTACGCCAGGGATTGCCTTTTCTATAGTAAATTTTGCAAAACATAATTTTTTACTGTTGCAAATTTTAAATACGCCAGGGATTGCCTTTTGTATAGTAAATTATTCAAAAAATAATATTTTCTGTCACAAATTTTAATTACGCCAGGGATTGCCTTTTCTATAGTAAATTATTCAAAAAATAATTTTTTCTGTCACAAATTTTAATTACGCCAGGGATTGCCTTTTCTATAGTAAATTATTCAAAAAATAATTTTATACTGTCGCAAATTTTAATTACGCCAGGGATTGCCTTTTCTATAGTAAATTATTCAAAAAATAATTTTTTACTGTCGCAAATTTTAATTACGCCAGGGATTGCCTTTTCTATAGTAAATTTTGCAAAAAATAATTGTTTAGTGTCTCAAATTTTAATTACGCCAGGGATTGCCTTTTCTATAGTAAATTATCCAAAAAATAATTTTATACTGTCACAAATTTTAATTACGACAGGGATTGCCTTTTCTATAGTAAATTATTCAAAAATTCATTTTTTACTGTCTCAAATTTTAATTACGCCAGGGATTGCCTTTTCTATAGTAAATTTTGCAAAAAATAATTGTTTAGTGTCGCAAATTTTAATTACGCCAGGGATTGCCTTTTCTATAGTAAATTATTCAAAAATTAATTTTTTTCTGTCGCAAATTTTAATTACGCCAGGGATTGCCTTTTCTATAGTAAATTATTCAAAAATTAATTTTTTTCTGTCGCAAATTTTAATTACGCCAGGGATTGCCTTTTCTATAGTAAATTATTCAAAAAATAATTTTTTACTGTCTCAAATTTTAATTACGCCAGGGATTGCCTTTTCTATAGTAAATTATTCAAAAAATAATTTTCTACTGTCGCAAATTTTAATTACGCCAGGGATTGCCTTTTCTATAGCAAATTTTGCAAAAACTAATTGTTTAGTGTCGCAAATTTTAATTACGCCAGGGATTGCCTTTTCTATAGTAAATTTTTCAAAAATTAATTTTATACTGTCGCAAATTTTAAATACGCCAGCGATTGCCTTTTCTATAGTAAATTTTGCAAAAAATAATTGTTTAGTGTCGCAAATTTTAATTACGCCAGGGATTGCCTTTTCTATAGTAAATTATTCAAAAATTAATTTTTTTCTGTCGCAAATTTTAATTGCGCCAGGGTTGCCTTTTCTATAGTAAATTTTGCAAAAAATAATTGTTTAGTGTCGCAAATTTTAATTACGCCAGGGATTGCCTTTTCTATAGTAAATTATTCAAAAAATAATTTTTTACTGTCGCAAATTTTAATTACGCCAGGGATTGCCTTTTCTATAGTAAATTATTCAAAAAACAATTTTTTACTGTCGCAAGTTTTAATTACGCCAGGGATTGCCTTTTCTATAGTAAATTTTGCAAAAATTAATTTTTTACTGTCGCAAATTTTAAATACGCCAGGGATTGCCTTTTCTATAGTAAATTATTCAAAAATTCATTTTTATTGTCGCAAATTATAATTACGCCAGGGATTGCCTTTTCTATAGTAAATTATTCAAAAAATAATTTTTTTACTGTCGCAAGTATTAATTACGCCAGGGATTGCCTTTTCTATAGTAAATTATTCAAAAAATCCTTTTTTACTATCTCAAATTTTAATTACGCCAGGGATTGCCTTTTCTATAGTAAATTTTGCAAAAAATAATTTTTTACTGTCGCAAATTTTAATTACGCTAGGGATTGCCTTTTCTATAGTAAATTATTCAAAAATTCATTTTTTACTGTCTCAAATTTTAATTACGCCAGGGATTGCCTTTTCTATAGTAAATTATACAAAAATTCATTTTTTACTGTCTCAAATTTTAATTACGCCAGGGATTGCCTTTTCTATAGTAAATTTTGCAAAAAATAATTGTTTAGTGTCGCAAATTTTAATTACGCCAGGGATTGCTTTTTCTATAGTAAATTATTCAAAAATTCATTTTTTACTGTCTCAAATTTTAATTACGCCAGGGATTGCCTTTTCTATAGTAAATTTTGCAAAAAATAATTGTTTAGTGTCGCAAATTTTAATTACGCCAGGGATTAACTTTTCTATAGTAAATTATTCAAAAAATAATTTTTTACTGTCGCAAATTTTAATTACGCCAGGGATTACCTTTTCTATAGTAAATTATTCAAAAAATAATTTTTTACTGTCGCAAGTTTTAATTACGCCAGGGATTGCCTTGTCTATAGTAAATTTTGCAAAAATTAATTTTTTACTGTCGCAAATTTTAAATACGCCAGGGATTGCCTTTTCTATAGTAAATTATTCAAAAATTCATTTTTTACTGTCGCAAATTATAATTACGCCAGGGATTGCCTTTTCTATAGTAAATTATTCAAAAAATAATTTTTTACTGTCGCAAGTTTTAATTACGCCAGGGATTGCCTTTTCTATAGTAAATTATTCAAAAATTCCTTTTTTACTGTCTCAAATTTTAATTACTCCAGGGATTGCCTTTTCTATAGTAAATTTTGCAAAAAATAATTTTTTACTGTCGCAAATTTTAATTACGCCAGGGATTGCCTTTTCTATAGTAAATTATTCAAAAAATAATTTTTTACTGTCGCAAATTTTAATTACGCCAGGGATTGCCTTTTCTATAGTAAATTTTGCAAAAAATAATTTTTTACTGTCGCAAATTTTAATTACGCCAGGGATTGCCTTTTCTATAGTAAATTATTCAAAAAATAATTGTTTACTGTCGCAAATTATAATTACGCCAGGGATTGCCTTTTCTATAGTAAATTTTGCAAAAAATAATTTTTTACTGTTGCAAATTTTAATTACGCCAGGGATTGCCTTTTCTATAGTAAATTATTCAAAAATTCATTTTTTACTGTCTCAAATTTTAATTACGCCAGGGATTGCCTTTTCTATAGTAAATTATTCAAAAATTCATTTTTTACTGTCGCAAATTTTAATTACGCCAGGGATTGCCTTTTCTATAGTAAATTATTCAAAAATTCATTTTTTACTATCTCAAATTTTAATTACGCCAGGGATTGCCTTTTCTATAGTAAATTATTCAAAAATTCATTTTTTACTGTCTCAAATTTTAATTACGCCAGGGATTGCCTTTTCTATAGTAAATTATTCAAAAAATAATTTTTTACTGTCGCAAATTTTATTTACGCCAGGGATTGCCTTTTCTATAGTAAATTTTGCAAAAAATAATTTTTTACTGTCGCAAATTTTAATTACGCCAGGGATTGCCTTTTCTATAGTAAATTATTCAAAAAATAATTTTTTTCTGTCGCAAATTTTAACTACGCCAGGGATTGCCTTTTCTATAGTAAATTATTCAAAAAATAATTTTTTACTGTCGCAAATTATATTTACGCCAGGGATTGCCTTTTCTATAGTAAATTTTGCAAAACATAATTTTTTACTGTTGCAAATTTTAAATACGCCAGGGATTGCCTTTTGTATAGTAAATTATTCAAAAAATAATATTTTCTGTCACAAATTTTAATTACGCCAGGGATTGCCTTTTCTATAGTAAATTATTCAAAAAATAATTTTTTCTGTCACAAATTTTAATTACGCCAGGGATTGCCTTTTCTATAGTAAATTATTCAAAAAATAATTTTATACTGTCGCAAATTTTAATTACGCCAGGGATTGCCTTTTCTATAGTAAATTATTCAAAAAATAATTTTTTACTGTCGCAAATTTTAATTACGCCAGGGATTGCCTTTTCTATAGTAAATTTTGCAAAAAATAATTGTTTAGTGTCTCAAATTTTAATTACGCCAGGGATTGCCTTTTCTATAGTAAATTATCCAAAAAATAATTTATACTGTCACAAATTTTAATTACGCCAGGGATTGCCTTTTCTATAGTAAATTATTCAAAAATTCATTTTTTACTGTCTCAAATTTTAATTACGCCAGGGATGGCCTTTTCTATAGTAAATTTTGCAAAAAATAATTGTTTAGAGTCGCAAATTTTAATTACGTCAGGGATTGCCTTTTCTATAGTAAATTATTCAAAAATTAATTTTTTTCTGTCGCAAATTTTAATTACGCCAGGGATTGCCTTTTCTATAGTAAATTATTCAAAAATTAATTTTTTTCTGTCGCAAATTTTAATTACGCCAGGGATTGCCTTTTCTATAGTAAATTATTCAAAAAATAATTTTTTACTGTCTCAAATTTTAATTACGCCAGGGATTGCCTTTTCTATAGTAAATTATTCAAAAAATAATTTTATACTGTCGCAAATTTTAATTACGCCAGGGATTGCCTTTTCTATAGCAAATTTTGCAAAAACTAATTGTTTAGTGTCGCAAATTTTAATTACGCCAGGGATTGCCTTTTCTATAGTAAATTTTTCAAAAATTAATTTTATACTGTCGCAAATTTTAAATACGCCAGGGATTTCCTTTTCTATAGTAAATTTTGCAAAAAATAATTGTTTAGTGTCGCAAATTTTAATTACGCCAGGGATTGCCTTTTCTATAGTAAATTATTCAAAAATTAATTTTTTTCTGTCGCAAATTTTAATTACGCCAGGGATTGCCTTTTCTATAGTAAATTTTGCAAAAAATAATTGTTTAGTGTCGCAAATTTTAATTACGCCAGGGATTGCCTTTTCTATAGTAAATTATTCAAAAAATAATTTTTTACTGTCGCAAATTTTAATTACGCCAGGGATTGTCTTTTCTATAGTAAATTATTCAAAAAACAATTTTTTACTGTCGCAAGTTTTAATTACGCCAGGGATTGCCTTTTCTATAGTAAATTTTGCAAAAATTAATTTTTTACTGTCGCAAATTTTAAATGCGCCAGGGATTGCCTTTTCTATAGTAAATTATTCAAAAAATCATTTTTATTGTCGCAAATTATAATTACGCCAGGGATTGCCTTTTCTATAGTAAATTATTCAAAAAATAATTTTTTTACTGTCGCAAGTTTTAATTACACCAGGGATTGCCTTTTCTATAGTAAATTATTCAAAAATTCCTTTTTTACTATCTCAAATTTTAATTACGCCAGGGATTGCCTTTTCTATAGTAAATTTTGCAAAAAATAATTTTTTACTGTCGCAAATTTTAATTACGCCAGGGATTGCCTTTTCTATAGTAAATTATTCAAAAAATAATTTTTTACTGTCGCAAATTTTAATTACGCCAGGGATTGCCTTTTCTATAGTAAATTTTGCAAAAAATAATTTTATACTGTCGCGAATTATAATTACGCCAGGGATTGCCTTTTCTATAGTAAATTATTCAAAAAATAATTTTTTACTGTCGCAAGTTTTAATTACGCCAGGGATAGCCTTGTCTATAGTAAATTTTGCAAAAATTAATTTTTTACTGTCGCAAATTTTAAATACGCCAGGGATTGCCTTTTCTATAGTAAATTATTCAAAAAATAATTTTTTACTGTTGCAAATTTTAATTACGCCAGGGATTGCCTTTTCTATAGTAAATTATTCAAAAATTCATTTTTTACTGTCTCAAATTTTAATTACGCCAGGGATTGCCTTTTCTATAGTAAATTATTCAAAAATTCATTTTTTACTGTCGCAAATTTTAATTACGCCAGGGATTGCCTTTTCTATAGTAAATTATTCAAAAATTCATTTTTTACTGTCTCAAATTTTAATTACGCCAGGGATTGCCTTTTCTATAGTAAATTATTCAAAAATTCATTTTTTACTGTCTCAAATTTTAATTACGCCAGGGATTGCCTTTTCTATAGTAAATTATTCAAAAAATAATTTTTTACTGTCGCAAATTTTATTTACGCCAGGGATTGCCTTTTCTATAGTAAATTTTGCAAAAAATAATTTTTTACTGTCGCAAATTTTAATTACGCCAGGGATTGCCTTTTCTATAGTAAATTATGCAAAAAATAATTTTTTACTGTCGCAAATTTTAACTACGCCAGGGATTGCCTTTTCTATAGTAAATTATTCAAAAAATAATTTTTTACTGTCGCAAATTATAATTACGCCAGGGATTGCCTTTTCTATAGTAAATTTTGCAAAACATAATTTTTTACTGTTGCAAATTTTAAATACGCCAGGGATTGCCTTTTGTATAGTAAATTATTCAAAAAATAATATTTTCTGTCACAAATTTTAATTACGCCAGGGATTGCCTTTCCTATAGTAAATTATTCAAAAAATAATTTTTTCTGTCACAAATTTTAATTACGCCAGGGATTGCCTTTTCTATAGTAAATTATTCAAAAAATAATTGTTTAGTGTCGCAAATTTTAATTACGCCAGGGATTGCCTTTTCTATAGTAAATTATTCAAAAAATAATTTTTTACTGTCGCAAATTTT
Source organism: Dioctria linearis (assembly GCA_963930735.1). Classification (NCBI taxonomy): domain Eukaryota; kingdom Metazoa; phylum Arthropoda; class Insecta; order Diptera; family Asilidae; genus Dioctria; species Dioctria linearis. Next base: position 20,218 of record CAWVNZ010001879.1, on the reverse strand, counting down.
AATTACGCCAGGGATTGCCTTTTCTATAGTAAATTATTCAAAAAACAATTTTTTACTGTCGCAAGTTTTAATTACGCCAGGGATTGCCTTTTCTATAGTATATTATTCAAAAATTCATTTTTTACTGTCTCAAATTTTAATTACGCCAGGGATTGCCTTTTCTATAGTAAATTTTGCAAAAAATAATTGTTTAGTGTCGCAAATTTTAATTACGCCAGGGATTGCCTTTTCTATAGTAAATTATTCAAAAATTAATTTTTTTCTGTCGCAAATTTTAATTACGCCAGGGATTGCCTTTTCTATAGTAAATTATTCAAAAATTAATTTTTTTCTGTCGCAAATTTTAATTACGCCAGGGATTGCCTTTTCTATAGTAAATTATTCAAAAAATAATTTTTTACTGTCTCAAATTTTAATTACGCCAGGGATTGCCTTTTCTATAGTAAATTATTCAAAAAATAATTTTATACTGTCGCAAATTTTAATTACGCCAGGGATTGCCTTTTCTATAGCAAATTTTGCAAAAACTAATTGTTTAGTGTCGCAAATTTTAATTACGCCAGGGATTGCCTTTTCTATAGTAAATTTTTCAAAAATTAATTTTATACTGTCGCAAATTTTAAATACGCCAGGGATTGCCATTTCTATAGTAAATTTTGCAAAAAATAATTGTTTAGTGTCGCAAATTTTAATTACGCCAGGGATTGCCTTTTCTATAGTAAATTATTCAAAAATTAATTTTTTTCTGTCGCAAATTTTAATTGCGCCAGGATTGCCTTTTCTATAGTAAATTTTGCAAAAAATAATTGTTTAGTGTCGCAAATTTTGATTACGCCAGGGATTGCCTTTTCTATAGTAAATTATTCAAAAATAATTTTTTACTGTCGCAAATTTTAATTACGCCAGGGATTGCCTTTTCTATAGTAAATTATTCAAAAAACAATTTTTTACTGTCGCAAGTTTTAATTACGCCAGGGATTGCCTTTTCTATAGTAAATTTTGCAAAAATTAATTTTTTACTGTCGCAAATTTTAAATACGCCAGGGATTGCCTTTTCTATAGTAAATTATTCAAAAATTAATTTTTTATTGTCGCAAATTATAATTACGCCAGGGATTGCCTTTTCTATAGTAAATTTTGCAAAAAATAATTTTTTACTGTCGCAAATTTTAATTACGCCAGGGATTGCCTTTTCTATAGTAAATTATTCAAAAATTCATTTTTTACTGTCTCAAATTTTAATTACGCCAGGGATTGCCTTTTCTATAGTAAATTATTCAAAAATTCATTTTTTACTGTCTCAAATTTTAATTACGCCAGGGATTGCCTTTTCTATAGTAAATTTTGCAAAAAATAATTGTTTAGTGTCGCAAATTTTAATTACGCCAGGGATTGCTTTTTCTATAGTAAATTATTCAAAAATTCATTTTTTACTGTCTCAAATTTTAATTACGCCAGGGATTGCCTTTTCTATAGTAAATTTTGCAAAAAATAATTGTTTAGTGTCGCAAATTTTAATTACGCCAGGGATTAACTTTTCTATAGTAAATATTCAAAAAATAATTTTTTACTGTCGCAAATTTTAATTACGCCAGGGATTACCTTTTCTATAGTAAATTATTCAAAAAATAATTTTTTACTGTCGCAAGTTTTAATTACGCCAGGGATTGCCTTGTCTATAGTAAATTTTGCAAAAATTAATTTTTTACTGTCGCAAATTTTAAATACGCCAGGGATTGCCTTTTCTATAGTAAATTATTCAAAAATTCATTTTTTACTGTCGCAAATTATAATTACGCCAGGGATTGCCTTTTCTATAGTAAATTATTCAAAAAATAATTTTTACTGTCGCAAGTTTTAATTACGCCAGGGATTGCCTTTTCTATAGTAAATTATTCAAAAATTCCTTTTTTACTGTCTCAAATTTTAATTACTCCAGGGATTGCCTTTTCTATAGTAAATTTTGCAAAAAATAATTTTTTACTGTCGCAAATTTTAATTACGCCAGGGATTGCCTTTTCTATAGTAAATTATTCAAAAAATAATTTTTTACTGTCGCAAATTTTAATTACGCCAGGGATTGCCTTTTCTATAGTAAATTTTGCAAAAAATAATTTTTTACTGTCGCAAATTTTAATTACGCCAGGGATTGCCTTTTCTATAGTAAATTATTCAAAAAAATAATTGTTTACTGTCGCAAATTATAATTACGCCAGGGATTGCCTTTTCTATAGTAAATTTTGCAAAAAATAATTTTTTACTGTTGCAAATTTTAATTACGCCAGGGATTGCCTTTTCTATAGTAAATTATTCAAAAATTCATTTTTTACTGTCTCAAATTTTAATTACGCCAGGGATTGCCTTTTCTATAGTAAATTATTCAAAAATTCATTTTTTACTGTCGCAAATTTTAATTACGCCAGGGATTGCCTTTTCTATAGTAAATTATTCAAAAAGTCATTTTTTACTGTCTCAACTTTTAATTACGCCAGGGATTGCCTTTTCTATAGTAAATTATTCAAAAATTCATTTTTTACTGTCTCAAATTTTAATTACGCCAGGGATTGCCTTTTCTATAGTAAATTTTGCAAAAAATAATTTTTTACTGTCGCAAATTTTAATTACGCCAGGGATTGCCTTTTCTATAGTAAATTATTCAAAAAATAATTTTTTACTGTCGCAAATTTTAACTACGCCAGGGATTGCCTTTTCTATAGTAAATTATTCAAAAAATAATTTTTTACTGTCGCAAATTATAATTACGCCAGGGATTGCCTTTTCTATAGTAAATTTTGCAAAACATAATTTTTTACTGTTGCAAATTTTAAATACGCCAGGGATTGCCTTTTGTATAGTAAATTATTCAAAAAATAATATTTTCTGTCACAAATTTTAATTACGCCAGGGATTGCCTTTTCTATAGTAAATTATTCAAAAAATAATTTTTTCTGTCACAAATTTTAATTACGCCAGGGATTGCCTTTTCTATAGTAAAATTATTCAAAAAATAATTTTATACTGTCGCAAATTTTAATTACGCCAGGGATTGCCTTTTCTATAATAAATTATTCAAAAAATAATTTTTTACTGTCGCAAATTTTAATTACGCCAGGGATTGCCTTTTCTATAGTAAATTATCCAAAAAATAATTTTATACTGTCACAAATTTTAATTACGCCAGGGATTGCCTTTTCTATAGTAAATTATTCAAAAATTCATTTTTTACTGTCTCAAATTTTAATTACGCCAGGGATTGCCTTTTCTATAGTAAATTTTGCAAAAAATAATTTTTTACTGTTGCAAATTTTAATTACGCCAGGGATTGCCTTTTCTATAGTAAATTATTCAAAAATTCATTTTTACTGTCTCAAATTTTAATTACGCCAGGGATTGCCTTTTCTATAGTAAATTATTCAAAAATTCATTTTTTACTGTCGCAAATTTTAATTACGCCAGGGATTGCCTTTTCTATAGTAAATTATTCAAAAATTCATTTTTTACTGTCTCAACTTTTAATTACGCCAGGGATTGCCTTTTCTATAGTAAATTATTCAAAAATTCATTTTTTACTGTCTCAAATTTTAATTACGCCAGGGATTGCCTTTTCTATAGTAAATTATTCAAAAAATAATTTTTTACTGTCGCAAATTTTATTTACGCCAGGGATTGCCTTTTCTATAGTAAATTTTGCAAAAAATAACTTTTTACTGTCGCAAATTTTAATTACGCCAGGGATTGCCTTTTCTATAGTAAATTATTCAAAAAATAATTTTTTACTGTCGCAAATTTTAACTACGCCAGGGATTGCCTTTTCTATAGTAAATTATTCAAAAATAATTTTTTACTGTCGCAAATTATAATTACGCCAGGGATTGCCTTTTCTATAGTAAATTTTGCAAAACATAATTTTTTACTGTTGCAAATTTAAATACGCCAGGGATTGCCTTTTGTATAGTAAATTATTCAAAAATAATATTTTCTGTCACAAATTTTAATTACGCCAGGGATTGCCTTTTCTATAGTAAAATTATTCAAAAAATAATTTTTTCTGTCACAAATTTTAATTACGCCAGGGATTGCCTTTTCTATAGTAAATTATTCAAAAAATAATTTTATACTGTCGCAAATTTTAATTACGCCAGGGATTGCCTTTTCTATAGTAAATTATTCAAAAAATAATTTTTTACTGTCGCAAATTTTAATTACGCCAGGGATTGCCTTTTCTATAGTAAATTTTGCAAAAATAATTGTTTAGTGTCTCAAATTTTAATTACGCCAGGGATTGCCTTTTCTATAGTAAATTATCCAAAAAATAATTTTATACTGTCACAAATTTTAATTACGCCAGGGATTGCCTTTTCTATAGTAAATTATTCAAAAATTCATTTTTTACTGTCTCAAATTTTAATTACGCCAGGGATTGCCTTTTCTATAGTAAATTTTGCAAAAAATAATTGTTTAGTGTCGCAAATTTTAATTACGCCAGGGATTGCCTTTTCTATAGTAAATTATTCAAAAATTAATTTTTTTCTGTCGCAAATTTTAATTACGCCAGGGATTGCCTTTTCTATAGTAAATTATTCAAAATTAATTTTTTCTGTCGCAAATTTTAATTACGCCAGGGATTGCCTTTTCTATAGTAAATTATTCAAAAACTAATTTTTTACTGTCTCAAATTTTAATTACGCCAGGGATTGCCTTTTCTATAGTAAATTATTCAAAAAATAATTTTATACTGTCGCAAATTTTTAATTACGCCAGGGATTGCCTTTTCTATAGCAAATTTTGCAAAAACTAATTGTTTAGTGTCGCAAATTTTAATTACGCCAGGGATTGCCTTTTCTATAGTAAATTTTTCAAAAATTAATTTTATACTGTCGCAAATTTTAAATACGCCAGGATTGCCTTTTCTATAGTAAATTTTGCAAAAAATAATTGTTTAGTGTCGCAAATTTTAATTGCGCCAGGGATTGCCTTTTCTATAGTAAATTATTCAAAAATTAATTTTTTTCTGTCGCAAATTTTAATTACGCCAGGGATTGCCTTTTCTATAGTAAATTTTGCAAAAAATAATTGTTTAGTGTCGCAAATTTTAATTACGCCAGGGATTGCCTTTTCTATAGTAAATTATTCAAAAAATAATTTTTTACTGTCGCAAATTTTAATTACGCCAGGGATTGCCTTTTCTATAGTAAATTATTCAAAAAACAATTTTTTACTGTCGCAAGTTTTAATTACGCCAGGGATTGCCTTTTCTATAGTAAATTTTGCAAAAATTAATTTTTTACTGTCGCAAATTTTAAATACGCCAGGGATTGCCTTTTCTATAGTAAATTATTCAAAAATTCATTTTTTATTGTCGCAAATTATAATTACGCCAGGGATTGCCTTTTCTATAGTAAATTATTCAAAAAATAATTTTTTTACTGTCGCAAGTTTTAATTACGCCAGGGATTGCCTTTTCTATAGTAAATTATTCAAAAATTCCTTTTTTACTATCTCAAATTTTAATTACGCCAGGGATTGCCTTTTCTATAGTAAATTTTGCAAAAAATAATTTTTTACTGTCGCAAATTTTAATTACGCCAGGGATTGCCTTTTCTATAGTAAATTTTGCAAAAAATAATTTTATACTGTCGCGAATTATAATTACGCCAGGGATTGCCTTTTCTATAGTAAATTATTCAAAAAATAATTGTTTACTGTCGCAAATTATAATTACGCCAGGGATTGCCTTTTCTATAGTAAATTTTGCAAAAAATAATTGTTTACTGTTGCAAATTTTAATTACGCCAGGGATTGCCTTTTCTATAGTAAATTATTCAAAAATTCATTTTTTACTGTCTCAAATTTTAATTACGCCAGGGATTGCCTTTTCTATAGTAAATTATTCAAAAAATAATTGTTTTCTGTCGCAAAAATTACGCCAGGGATTGCCTTTTCTATAGTAAATTATTCAAAAATTAATTTTTTTCTGTCGCAAATTTTAATTACGCCAGGGATTGCCTTTTCTATAGTAAATTATTCAAAAAATAATTTTTTACTGTCTCAAATTTTAATTACGCCAGGGATTGCCTTTTCTATAGTAAATTATTCAAAAATTCATTTTTTACTGTCGCAAATTATAATTACGCCAGGGATTGCCTTTTCTATAGTAAATTATTCAAAAATTAATTTTTTTCTGTCGCAAATTTTAATTACGCCAGGGATTGCCTTTTCTATAGTAAATTATTCAAAAAATAATTTTTTACTGTCGCAAATTTTAATTACGCCAGGGATTGCCTTTTCTATAGTAAATTATTCAAAAAATAATTTTTTACTGTCGCAAGTTTTATTTACGCCAGGGATTGCCTTTTCTATAGTAAATTTGGCAAAAATTAATTTTTTACTGTCGCAAATTTTAAATACGCCAGGATTGCCTTTTCTATAGTAAATTATTCAAAAATTCATTTGTTACTGTCGCAAATTATAATTACGCCAGGGATTGCCTTTTCTATAGTAAATTATTCAAAAAATAATTTTTTTCTGTCGCAAGTTTTAATTACGCCAGGGATTGCCTTTTCTATAGTAAATTATTCAAAAATTCCTTTTTTACTGTCTCAAATTTTAATTACGCCAGGGATTGCCTTTTCTATAGTAAATTTTGCAAAAAACAATTTTTTACTGTCGCAAATTTTAATTACGCCAGGGATTGCCTTTTCTATAGTAAATTATTCAAAAAATAATTTTTTACTGTCGCAAATTATAATTACGCCAGGGATTGCCTTTTCTATAGTAAATTTTGCAAAAAATAATTGTTTACTGTTGCAAATTTTAATTACGCCAGGGATTGCCTTTTCTATAGTAAATTATTCAAAAATTCATTTTTTACTGTCTCAAATTTTAATTACGCCAGGGATTACCTTTTCTATAGTAAATTATTCAAAAAATAATTGTTTTCTGTCGCAAATTTTAATTACGCCAGGGATTGCCTTTTCTATAGTAAATTATTCAAAAATTAATTTTTTTCTGTCGCAAATTTTAATTACGCCAGGGATTGCCTTTTCTATAGTAAATTATTCAAAAAATAATTTTTTACTGTCTCAAATTTTAATTACGCCAGGGATTGCCTTTTCTATAGTAAATTATTCAAAAAATAATTTTATACTGTCGCAAATTTTAATTACACCAGGGATTGCCTTTTCTATAGCAAATTTTGCAAAAACTAATTGTTTAGTGTCGCAAATTTTAATTACGCCAGGGATTGCCTTTTCTATAGTAAATTTTTCAAAAATTAATTTTATAATGTCGCAAATTTTAAATACGCCAGGGATTGCCTTTTCTATAGTAAATTTTGCAAAAAATAATTGTTTAGTGTCGCAAATTTTAATTACGCCAGGGATTGCCTTTTCTATAGTAAATTATTCAAAAAAATAATTTTTTTCTGTCGCAAATTTTAATTACGCCAGGGATTGCCTTTTCTATAGTAAATTTTGCAAAAAATAATTGTTTAGTGTCGCAAATTTTAATTACGCCAGGGATTGCCTTTTCTATAGTAAATTATTCAAAAAATAATTTTTTACTGTCGCAAATTTTAATTACGCCAGGGATTGCCTTTTCTATAGTAAATTATTCAAAAAATAATTTTTTACTGTCGCAAGTTTTAATTACGCCAGGGATTGCCTTTTCTATAGTAAATTTTGCAAAAATTAATTTTTTACTGTCGCAAATTTTAATTACGCCAGGGATTGCCTTTTCTATAGTAAATTATTCAAAAATTCATTTTTTATTGTCGCAAATTATAATTACGCCAGGGATTGCCTTTTCTATAGTAAATTATTCAAAAAATAATTTTTTTACTGTCGCAAGTTTTAATTACGCCAGGGATTGCCTTTTCTATAGTAAATTATTCAAAAATTCCTTTTTTACTATCTCAAATTTTAATTACGCCAGGGATTGCCTTTTCTATAGTAAATTTTGCAAAAAATAATTTTTTACTGTCGCAAATTTTAATTACGCCAGGGATTGCCTTTTCTATAGTAAATTATTCAAAAAATAATTTTTTACTGTCGCAAATTTTAATTACGCCAGGGATTGCCTTTTCTATAGTAAATTTTGCAAAAAATAATTTTTTACTGTCGCAAATTTTAATTACGCCAGGGATTGCCTTTTCTATAGTAAATTATTCAAAAAATAATTGTTTAATGTCGCAAATTATAATTACGCCAGGGATTGCCTTTTCTATAGTAAATTTTGCAAAAATAATTTTTTACTGTTGCAAATTTTAATTACGCCAGGGATTGCCTTTTCTATAGTAAATTATTCAAAAATTCATTTTTTACTGTCTCAAATTTTAATTACGCCAGGGATTGCCTTTTCTATAGTAAATTATTCAAAAAATAATTGTTTAGTGTCGCAAATTTTAATTACGCCAGGGATTGCCCTTTTATATAGTAAATTATTCAAAAAATAATTTTATACTGTCGCAAATTTTAATTACGCCAGGGATTGCCTTTTCTATAGTCAAATTTTGCAAAAACTAATTGTTTAGTGTCGCAAATTTTAATTACGCCAGGGATTGCCTTTTCTATAGTAAATTTTTCAAAAATAATTTTTTACTGTCTCAAATTTTAATTACGCCAGGGATTGCCTTTTCTATAGTAAATTATTCAAAAATTCATTTTTTTACTGTCGCAAATATTAATTACGCCAGGGATTGCCTTTTCTATAGTAAATTATTCCAAAATTCATTTTGTACTGTCTCAAATTTTAATTACGCCAGGGATTGCCTTTTCTATAGTAAATTATTCAAAAAATAATTTTTTACTGGCTCAAATTTTAAATACGCCAGGGATTGCCTTTTCTATAGTAAATTTTGCAAAAAAATAATTTTATACTGTCGCGAATTATAATTACGCCAGGGATTGCCTATTCTATAGTAAATTATTCAAAAAATAATTTTTTATTGTCGCAAATTATAATTACGTCAGGGATTGCCTTTTCTATAGTAAATTTTGCAAAAAATAATTTTTTCTGTCGCAAATTTTAATTACGCCAGGGATTGCCTTTTCTATAGTAAATTTTGCAAAAAATAATTTTTTACTGTTGCAAATTTTAATTACGCCAGGGATTGCCTTTTCTATAGTAAATTATTCAAAAATTCATTTTTTACTGTCTCAATTTTAATTACGCCAGGGATTGCCTTTTCTATAGTAAATTATTCAAAAAATAATTGTTTAGTGTCGCAAATTTTAATTACGCCAGGGATTGCCTTTTATATAGTAAATTATTCAAAAAATAATTTTATACTGTCGCAAATTTTAATTACGCCAGGGATTGCCTTTTCTATAGTAAATTTTGCAAAAACTAATTGTTTAGTGTCGCAAATTTTAATTACGCCTGGATTGCCTTTTCTATAGTAAATTATTCAAAAATAATTTTTTACTGTCTCAAATTTTAATTACGCCAGGGATTGCCTTTTCTATAGTAAATTATTCAAAAATTCATTTTTTACTGTCGCAAATTTTAATTACGCCAGGGATTGCCTTTTCTATAGTAAATTATTCCAAAATTCATTTTGTACTGTCTCAAATTTTAATTACGCCAGGGATTGCCTTTTCTATAGTAAATTATTCAAAAAATAATTTTTTACTGGCTCAAATTTTAAATACGCCAGGGATTGCCTTTTCTATAGTAAATTTTGCAAAAAATAATTTTATACTGTCGCGAATTATAATTACGCCAGGGATTGCCTATTCTATAGTAAATTATTCAAAAAATAATTTTTTACTGTCGCAAATTATAATTACGCCAGGGATTGCCTTTTCTATAGTAAATTTTGCAAAAAATAATTTTTTTCTGTCGCAAATTTTAATTACGCCAGGGATTGCCTTTTCTATAGTAAATTTTGCAAAAAATAATTGTTTAGTGTCGCAAATTTTAATTACGCCAGGGATTGCCTTTTCTATAGTAAATTATTCAAAAAATAATTTTTTACTGTCGCAAATTTTAATTACGCCAGGGATTGCCTTTTCTACAGTAAATTATTCAAAAAATAATTTTTTACTGTCGCAAGTTTTATTTACGCCAGGGATTGCCTTTTCTATAGTAAATTTGGCAAATATTAATTTTTTACTGTCGCAAATTTTAAATACGCCAGGGATTGCCTTTTCTATAGTAAATTATTCAAAAATTCATTTTTTACTGTCGCAAATTATAATTACGCCAGGGATTGCCTTTTCTATAGTAAATTATTCAAAAAATAATTTTTTACTGTCGCAAGTTTTAATTACGCCAGGGATTGCCTTTTCTATAGTAAATTATTCAAAAATTCCTTTTTTACTGTCTCAAATTTTAATTACGCCAGGGATTGCCTTTTCTATAGTAAATTTTGCAAAAAACAATTTTTTACTGTCGCAAATTTTAATTACGCCAGGGATTGCATTTTCTATAGTAAATATTCAAAAAATAATTTTTTACTGTCGCAAATTTTAATTACGCCAGGGATTGCCTTTTATATAGTAAATTTTGCAAAAAATAATTTTTTACTGTCGCAAATTTTAATTACGCCAGGGATTGCCTTTTCTATAGTAAATTATTCAAAAAATAATTGTTTACTGTCGCAAATTATAATTACGCCAGGGATTACCTTTTCTATAGTAAATTATTCAAAAAATAATTGTTTACTGTCGCAAATTATAATTACGCCAGGGATTGCCTTTTCTATAGTAAGTTTTGCAAAAAATAATTGTTTACTGTTGCAAATTTTAATTACGCCAGGGATTGCCTTTTCTATAGTAAATTATTCAAAAATTCATTTTTTACTGTCTCAAATTTTAATTACGCCAGGGATTGCCTTTTCTATAGTAAATTATTCAAAAAATAATTGTTTTCTGTCGCAAATTTTAATTACGCCAGGGATTGCCTTTTCTATAGTAAATTATTCAAAAATTAATTTTTTTCTGTCGCAAATTTTAATTACGCCAGGGATTGCCTTTTCTATAGTAAATTATTCAAAAAATAATTTTTTACTGTCTCAAATTTTAATTACGCCAGGGATTGCCTTTCTATAGTAAATTATTCAAAAAATAATTTTATACTGTCGCAAATTTTAATTACGCCAGGGATTGCCTTTTCTATAGCAAATTTTGCAAAAACTAATTGTTTAGTGTCGCAAATTTTAATTACGCCAGGGATTGCCTTTTCTATAGTAAATTTTTCAAAAATTAATTTTATACTGCCGCAGATTTTAAATACGCCAGGGATTGCCTTTTCTATAGTAAATTTTGCAAAAAATAATTGTTTAGTCTCGCAAATTTTAATTACGCCAGGGATTGCCTTTTCTATAGTAAATTATTCAAAAATTAATTTTTTTCTGTTTCAAATTTTAATTACGCCAGGGATTGCCTTTTCTATAGTAAATTTTGCAAAAAATAATTGTTTAGTGTCGCAAATTTTAATTACGCCAGGGATTGCCTTTTCTATAGTAAATTATTCAAAAAATAATTTTTTACTGTCGCAAATTTTAATTACGCCAGGGATTGCCTTTTCTATAGTAAATTATTCAAAAAATAATTTTTTACTGTCGCAAGTTTTAATTACGCCAGGGATTGCCTTTTCTATAGTAAATTTTGCAAAAATTAATTTTTTACTGTCGCAAATTTTAAATACGCCAGGGATTGCCTTTTCTATAGTAAATTATTCAAAAATTCATTTTTTATTGTCGCAAATTATAATTACGCCAGGGATTGCCTTTTCTATAGTAAATTATTCAAAAATAATTTTTTTACTGTCGCAAGTTTTAATTACGCCAGGGATTGCCTTTTCTATAGTAAATTATTCAAAAATTCCTTTTTTACTATCTCAAATTTTAATTACGCCAGGGATTGCCTTTTCTATAGTAAATTTTGCAAAAAATAATTTTTTACTGTCACAAATTTTAATTACGCCAGGGATTGCCTTTTCTATAGTAAATTATTCAAAAAATAATTTTTTACTGTCGCAAATTTTAATTACGCCAGGGATTGCCTTTTCTATAGTAAATTTTGCAAAAAATAATTTTTTACTGTCGCAAATTTTAATTACGACAGGGATTGCCTTTTCTATAGTAAATTATTCAAAAAATAATTGTTTAATGTAGCAAATTATAATTACGCCAGGGATTGCCTTTTCTATAGTAAATTTTGCAAAAAATAATTTTTTACTGTTGCAAATTTTAATTACGCCAGGGATTGCCTTTTCTATAGTAAATTATTCAAAAATTCATTTTTTACTGTCTCAAATTTTAATTACGCCAGGGATTGCCTTTTCTATAGTAAATTATTCAAAAAATAATTGTATAGTGTCGCAAATTTTAATTACGCCAGGGATTGCCTTTTCTATAGTAAATTATTCAAAAAATAATTTTATACTGTCGCAAATTTTAATTACGCCAGGGATTGCCTTTTCTATAGTAAATCTTGCAAAAACTAATTGTTTAGTGTCGCAAATTTTAATTACGCCAGGGATTGCCTTTTCTATAGTAAATTATTCAAAAAATAATTTTTTACTGTCTCAAATTTTAATTACGCCAGGGATTGCCTTTTCTATAGTAAATTATTCAAAAATTCATTTTTTACTGTCGCAAATTTTAATTACGCCAGGGATTGCCTTTCTATAGTAAATTATTCAAAAATTCATTTTGTACTGTCTCAAATTTTAATTACGCCAGGGATTGCCTTTTCTATAGTAAATTATTCAAAAATTCATTTTGTACTGTCTCAAATTTTAAATACGCCAGGGATTGCCTTTTCTATAGTAAATTTTGCAAAAAATAATTTTATACTGTCGCGAATTATAATTACGCCAGGGATTGCCTTTTCTATAGTAAATTATTCAAAAAATAATTTTTTACTGTCGCAAATTATAATTACGCCAGGCATTGCCTTTTCTATAGTAAATTTTGCAAAAAATAATTTTTTACTGTTGCAAATTTTAATTACGCCAGGGATTGCCTTTTCTATAGTAAATTATTCAAAAATTCATTTTTTACTGTCTCAAATTTTAATTACGCCAGGGATTGCCTTTTCTATAGTAAATTATTCAAAAAATAATTGTTTAGTGTCGCAAATTTTAATTAGGCCAGGGATTGCCTTTTCTATAGTAAATTATTCAAAAAATAATTTTATACTGTCGCAAATTTTAATTACGCCAGGGATTGCCTTTTCTATAGTAAATCTTGCAAAAACTAATTGTTTAGTGTCGCAAATTTTAATTACGCCAGGGATTGCCTTTTCTATAGTAAATTATTCAAAAAATAATTTTTTACTGTATCAAATTTTAATTACGCCAGGGATTGCCTTTTCTATAGTAAATTATTCAAAAAATAATTTTATACTGTCGCAAATTTTAATTACGCCAGGGATTGCCTTTTCTATAGCAAATTTTGCAAAAACTAATTGTTTAGTGTCGCAAATTTTAATTACGCCAGGGATTGCCTTTTCTATAGTAAATTTTTCAAAAATTAATTTTATACTGCCGCAAATTTTAAATACGCCAGGGATTGCCTTTTCTATAGTAAATTTTGCAAAAAATAATTGTTTAGTCTCGCAAATTTTAATTACGCCAGGGATTGCCTTTTCTATAGTAAATTATTCAAAAATTAATTTTTTTCTGTTTCAAATTTTAATTACGCCAGGGATTGCCTTTTCTATAGTAAATTTTGCAAAAAATAATTGTTTAGTGTCGCAAATTTTAATTACGCCAGGGATTGCCTTTTCTATAGTAAATTATTCAAAAAATAATTTTTTACTGTCGCAAATTTTAATTACGCCAGGGATTGCCTTTTCTATAGTAAATTATTCAAAAAATAATTTTTTACTGTCGCAAGTTTTAATTACGCCAGGGATTGCCTTTTCTATAGTAAATTATTCAAAAATTCCTTTTTTACTATCTCAAATTTTAATTACGCCAGGGATTGCCTTTTCTATAGTAAATTTTGCAAAAAATAATTTTTTACTGTCACAAATTTTAATTACGCCAGGGATTGCCTTTTCTATAGTAAATTATTCAAAAAATAATTTTTTACTGTCGCAAATTTTAATTACGCCAGGGATTGCCTTTTCTATAGTAAATTTTGCAAAAAATAATTTTTTAATGTCGCAAATTTTAATTACGCCAGGGATTGCCTTTTCTATAGTAAATTATTCAAAAATTCATTTTTTACTGTCTCAAATTTTAATTACGCCAGGGATTGCCTTTTCTATAGTAAATTATTCAAAAAATAATTGTTTAGTGTCGCAAATTTTAATTACGCCAGGGATTGCCTTTTCTATAGTAAATTATTCAAAAAATAATTTTATACTGTCGCAAATTTTAATTACGCCAGGGATTGCCTTTTCTATAGTAAATCTTGCAAAAACTAATTGTTTAGTGTCGCAAATTTTAATTACGCCAGGGATTGCCTTTTCTATAGTAAATTATTCAAAAATTCATTTTTTACTGTCGCAAATTTTAATTACGCCAGGGATTGCCTTTTCTATAGTAAATTATTCAAAAATTCATTTTGTACTGTCTCAAATTTTAATTACGCCAGGGATTGCCTTTTCTATAGTAAATTATTCAAAAATTCATTTTGTACTGTCTCAATTTTTAAATACGCCAGGGATTGCCTTTTCTATAGTAAATTTTGCAAAAAATAATTTTATACTGTCGCGAATTATAATTACGCCAGGGATTGCCTTTTCTATAGTAAATTATTCAAAAAATAATTTTTTACTGTCGCAAATTATAATTACGCCAGGGATTGCCTTTTCTATAGTAAATTTTGCAAAAAATAATTTTTTTCTGTCGCAAATTTTAATTACGCCAGGGATTGCCTTTTCTATAGTAAATTTTGCAAAAAATAATTGTTTAGTGTCGCAAATTTTAATTACGCCAGGGATTGCCTTTTCTATAGTAAATTATTCAAAAAATAATTTTTTACTGTCGCAAATTTTAATTACGCCAGGGTTTGCCTTTTCTATAGTAAATTATTCAAAAAATAATTTTTTACTGTCGCAAGTTTTATTTACGCCAGGGATTGCCTTTTCTATAGTAAATTTGGCAAAAATTAATTTTTTACTGTCGCAAATTTTAAATACGCCAGGGATTGCCTTTTCTATAGTAAATTATTCAAAAATTCATTTTTTACTGTCGCAAATTATAATTACGCCAGGGATTGCCTTTTCTATAGTAAATTTTTCAAAAATAATTTTTTACTGTCGCAAGTTTTAATTACGCCAGGGATTGCCTTTTCTATAGTAAATCATTCAAAAATTCCTTTTTTACTGTCTCAAATTTTAATTACGCCAGGGATTGCCTTTTCTATAGTAAATTTTGCAAAAAACAATTTTTTACTGTCGCAAATTTTAATTACGCCAGGGATTGCCTTTTCTATAGTAAATTATTCAAAAATTCATTTTTTACTGTCTCAAATTTTAATTACGCCAGGGATTGCCTTTTCTATAGTAAATTATTCAAAAAATAATTGTTTAGTGTCGCAAATTTTAATTACGCCAGGGATTGCCTTTTCTATAGTAAATTATTCAAAAAATAATTTTATACTGTCGCAAATTTTAATTACGCCAGGGATTGCCTTTTCTATAGTAAATTTTGCAAAAACTAATTGTATAGTGTCGCAAATTTTAATTACGCCAGGGATTGCCTTTTCTATAGTAAATTATTCAAAAAATTATTTTTTACTGTCTCAAATTTTAATTACGCCAGGGATTGCCTTTTCTATAGTAAATTATTCAAAAAATAATTTTTTACTGTCGCAAATTATAATTACGCCAGGGATTGCCTTTTTACTGTCCCAAATTTTAATTACGCCAGGGATTGCCTTTTCTATAGTAAATTTTGCAAAAAATAATTGTTTACTGTCGGAAATTTTAATTACGCCAGGGATTGCCTTTTCTATAGTAAATTATTCAAAAATTCATTTTTTACTGTCTCAAATTTTAATTACGCCAGGGATTGCCTTTTCTATAGTAAATAATGCAAAAAATAATTTTTTACTGTTGCAAATTTTAATTACGCCAAGGATTGCCTTTTCTATAGTAAATTATTCAAAAATTCATTTTTTACTGTCTCAAATTTTAATTACGCCAGGGATTGCCTTTTCTATAGTAAATTATTCAAAAATTCATTTTTTACTGTCTCAAATTTTAATTACGCCAGGGATTGCTTTTTTTTATGGTAAATTTTGCAAAAATAATTGTTTAGTGTCGCAAATTTTAATTACACCAGGGATTGCCTTTTCTATAGTAAATTATTCAAAAAAGAATTTTATACTGTCGCAAATTTTAATTACGCCAGGGATTGCCTTTTCTATAGTAAATTTTGCAAAAATTAATTTTTTACTGTCTCAAATTTTAATTACGCCAGGGATTGCCTTTTCTATAGTAAATTATTCAAAAAATAATTTTTTACTGTCGCAAATTTTAAATACGCCAGGGATTGCCTTTTCTATAGTAAATTATTCAAAAAATAATTTTTTCTGTCACAAATTTTAATTACGCCAGGGATTGCCTTTTGTATAGTAAATTTTGCAAAAAATAATTTTTTACTGTCTCAAATTTTAATTACGCCAGGGATTGCCTTTACTATAGTAAATTTTGCAAAAAATAATTTTTTACTGTCGCAAATTTTAATTAAGCCAGGGATTGCCTTTTCTATAGTAAATTATTCAAAAAATAATTGTTTAGTGTCTCAAATTTTAATTACGCCAGGGATTGCCTTTTCTATAGTAAATTTTGCAAAAAATAATTTTATACTGTCGCAAATTTTAATTACGCCAGGGATTGCCTTTTGTATAGTAAATTTTGCAAAAAATAATTTTTTACTGTCGCAAATTTTAATCACGCCAGGGATTGCCTTTTCTATAGTAAATTATTCAAAAATTCATTTTTTACTGTCTCAAATTTTAATTACGCCAGGGATTGCCTTTTCTATAGTAAATTATTCAAAAATTCATTTTTTACTGTCTCAAATTTTAATTACGCCAGGGATTGCCTTTTCTATAGTAAATTTTGCAAAAAATAATTTTTTACTGTCGCAAATTTTAATTACGCCAGGGATTGCCTTTTCTATAGTAAATTATTCAAAAAATAATTTTTTACTGTCGCAAATTTTAGTTACGCCAGGGATTGCCTTTTCTAAAGTAAATTTCCCAAAAAATAATTTTTTACTGTCGCAAATTTTAATTACGCCAGGGATTGCCTTTTCTATAGTAAATTATTCAAAAAATAATTGTTTACTGTCGCAAATTATAATTACGCCAGGGATTGCCTTTTCTATAGTAAATTTTGCAAAAAATAGTTTTTTACTGTTGCAAATTTTAATTACGCCAGGGATTGCCTTTTCTATAGTAAATTATTCAAAAAATAATTTTTTACTGTCTCAAATTTTAATTACGCCAGGGATTGCCTTTTCTATAGTAAATTATTCAAAAATTCATTTTTTACTGTCGCAAATTTTAATTACGCCAGGGATTGCCTTTTCTATAGTAAATTATTCAAAAAATAATTGTTTACTGTCGCAAATTATAATTACGCCAGGGATTGCCTTTTCTATAGTAAATTTTGCAAAAAATAATTTTTTACTGTTGCAAATTTTAATTACGCCAGGGATTGCCTTTTCTATAGTAAATTATTCAAAAATTCATTTTTTACTGTCTCAAATTTTAATTACGCCAGGGTTTGCCTTTTCTATAGTAAATTATTCAAAAAATCATTTTTTACTGTCTCAAATTTTAATTACGCCAGGGATTGCCTTTTCTATAGTAAATTATTCAAAAAATAATTTTATACTGTCGCAAATTTTAATTACGCCAGGGATTGCCTTTTCTATAGTAAATTTTGCAAAAACTAATTGTTTAGTGTCGCAAATTTTAATTACGCCAGGGATTGCCTTTTCTATAGTAAATTATTCAAAAAATAATTTTTTACTGTTGCAAATTTTAAATACGCCAGGGATTGCCTTTTGTATAGTAAATTATTCAAAAATTCATTTTTTACTGTCTCAAATTTTAATTGCGACAGGGATTGCCTTTTCTATAGTAAATTATTCAAAAAATAATTGTTTACTGTCGCAAATTATAATTATGCCAGGGATTGCTTTTTCTATAGTAAATTATTCAAAAATTCATTTTTTACTCTCTCAAATTTTAATTACGCCAGGGATTGCCTTTTCTATAGTAAATTATTCAAAAAATAATTTTATACTGTCGCAAATTTTAATTACGCCAGGGATTGCCTTTTCTATAGTAAATTATTCAAAAAATAATTTTTTGCTGTCGCAAATTTTAATTACGCCAGGGATTGCCTTTTCTATAGTAAATTTTGCAAAAACTAATTTTTTACTGTCGCAAATTTTAATTACGCCTGGGATTGCCTTTTCTATAGTAAATTTTGCAAAAAATAATTGTTTAGTGTCTCAAATTTTAATTACGCCAGGGATTGCTTTTCTATAGTAAATTATTCAAAAAATAATTTTTTACTGTCTCAAATTTTAATTACGCCAGGGATTGCCTTTTCTATAGTAAATTTTGCAAAAATTAATTTTTTTCTGTCTCAAATTTTAATTACGCCAGGGATTGCCTTTTATATAGTAAATTTTGCAAAAATTAATTTTTTTCTGTCTAAAATTTTAATTACGCCAGGAATTGCCTTTTCTATAGTAAATTATTAAAAAATAATTGTTTAGTGTCTCAAATTTTAATTACGCCAGGGATTGCCTTTTCTATAGTAAATTTTGCAAAAAATAATTGTTTAGTGTCTCAAATTTTAATTACGCTAGGGATTGCCTTTTCTATAGTAAATTACTCAAAAAATAATTTTTTAGTGTCTCAAATTTTAATTACGCCAGGGATTGCCTTTTCTATAGTAAATTTTGCAAAAAATAATTGTTTAGTGTCTCAAATTTTAATTACGCCAGGGATTGCCTTTTCTATAGTAGATTATTCAAAAAA
The DNA here is from genome assembly GCA_963930735.1 of Dioctria linearis. Lineage (NCBI taxonomy): Eukaryota > Metazoa > Arthropoda > Insecta > Diptera > Asilidae > Dioctria > Dioctria linearis. Next base: position 1,251 of record CAWVNZ010001879.1, on the reverse strand, counting down.
TAATTTTTTACTGTCTCAAATTTTAATTACGCCAGGCATTGCCTTTTCTATAGTAAATTTTGCAAAAATTAATTTTTTTCTGTCGCAAATTTTAATTACGCCAGGGATTGCCTTTTCTATAGTAAATTATTCAAAAATTCATTTTTTTCTGTCGCAAATTTTAATTACGCCAGGGATTGCCTTTTCTATAGTAAATTATTCAAAAAATAATTTTTTACTGTCTCAAATTTTAATTACGCCACGGATTGCCTTTTCTATAGTAAATTTTGCAAAAATTAATTTTTTTCTGTCGCAAATTTTAATTACGCCAGGGATTGCCTTTTCTATAGTAAATTATTCAAAAATTCATTTTTTACTGTCTCAAATTTTAATTACGCCAGGGATTGCCTTTTCTATAGTAAATTATTCAAAAATTCATTTTTTACTGTCTCAAATTTTAATTACGCCAGGGATTGCCTTTTCTATAGTAAATTTTGCAAAAAATAATTGTTTAGTGTCGCAAATTTTAATTACGCCAGGGATTGCCTTTTCTATAGTAAATTATTCAAAAAATAATTTTTTTCTGTCGCAAATTTTAATTACGCCAGGGATTGCCTTTTCTATAGTAAATTATTCAAAAAATAATTTTTTACTCTCGCAAATTTTAATTACGCCAGGGATTGCCTTTTCTATAGTAAATTATTCAAAAATTCATTTTTTACTGTCTCAAATTTTAATTACGCCAGGGATTGCCTTTTCTATAGTAAATTATTCAAAAATTCATTTTTTACTGTCTCAAATTTTAATTACGCCAGGGATTGCCTTTTCTATAGTAAATTATTCAAAAAATAATTTTTTACTGTCTCAAATTTTAATTACGCCAGGGATGGCCTTTTCTATAGTAAATTATTCAAAAAATAATTTTTTACTGTCGCAAATTTTAATTACGCCAGGGATTGCCTTTTCTATAGTAAATTATTCAAAAAATAATTTTTTACTGTCTCAAATTTTAATTACGCCAGGGATTGCCTTTTCTATAGTAAATTATTCAAAAATTAATTTTTTACTGTCGCAAATTTTAATTACGCCAGGGATTGCCTTTTCTATAGTAAATTATTCAAAAAATAATTGTTTACTGTCGCAAATTATAATTACGCCAGGGATTGCCTTTTCTATAGTAAATTTTGCAAAAAATAATTTTTTACTGTTGCAAATTTTAATTACGCCAGGGATTGCCTTTTCTATAGTAAATTATTCAAAAATTCATTTTTT
>CAWVNZ010001878.1:0-50000 GCA_963930735.1 Dioctria linearis | reverse complement strand
GAAAAATTTACTGTAGAAAAGGCAATCCCTGGCGCAATTAAAATTTGCGACAGTAAAAAATTATTTTTTGAATAATTTACTATAGAAAAGGCAATACCTGGCGCACTTAAAATTTGCGACAGTATAAAATTAATTTTTTGCAAAATTTACTATAGAAAAGGCAACCCCTGGCGTAATTAAAATTTTCGATAGTAAAAAATTAATATTTTGAAAAATTTACTGTAGAAAAGGCAATCCCTGGCGCAATTAAAATTTGCGACAGTAGAAAATTATTTTTTGAATAATTTACTATAGAAAAGGCAATCCCTGGCGTATTTAAAATTTGCGACAGTAAAAAATTATTTTTGGAATAATTTACTATAGAAACGGCAATCCCTGGCGCACTTAAAATTTGCGACAGTAAAAAATTATTTTTTGAATAATTTACTATAGAAAAGGCAATCCCTGGCGTAATTAAAATTTGCGACAGTAAAAAATTATTTTTTGAATAATTTACTATAGAAAAGGCAATCCCTGGCGTAATTAAAATTTGCGACAGTAGAAAATTATTTTTTGCAAAATTTACTATAGAAAAGGTAATCCCTGGCGCAATTACAATTTGCGACAGTAAAAAATTATTTTTTTGCAAAATTTACTATAGAAAAGGCAATCCCTGGCGTATTTAAAATTTGCGACAGTATAAAATTATTTTTTGAATAATTTACTATAGAAAAGGCAAACCCTGGCGCACTTAAAATTTGCGACAGTATAAAATTATTTTTTGAATAATTTACTATAGAAAAGGCAATCCTTGGCGTAATTAAAATTTGCGACAGTATAAAATTATTTTTTAATAATTTACTATAGAAAAGGCAATCCCTGGCGTATTTAAAATTTGCGACAGTATAAAATTAATTTTTGAAAAATTTACTGTAGAAAAGGCAATCCCTGGCGTAATTAAAATTTGCGACAGTAGAAAATTATTTTTTGAATAATTTACTATAGAAAAGGCAATCCCTGGCGCAATTAAAATTTGCGACAGTAAAAAATTATTTTTGAATAATTTACTATAGAAAAGGCAATCCCTGGCGCACTTAAAATTTGCGACAGAAAAAATTATTTTTTGAATAATTTACTATAGAAAAGGCAATCCCTGGCGTAATTAAAATTTGCGACAGTATAAAATATTTTTTGAATAATTTACTATAGAAAAGGCAATCCCTGGCGCACTTAAAATTTGCGACAGAAAAAATTATTTTTTGAATAATTTACTATAGAAAAGGCAATCCCTGGCGTAATTAAAATTTGCGACAGTATAAAATTATTTTTTGAATAATTTACTATAGAAAAGGCAATCCCTGGCGTAATTAAAATTTGCGACAGTAGAAAATTATTTTTTGCAAAATTTACTATAGAAAAGGTAATCCCTGGCGCAATTACAATTTGCGACAGTAAAAAATTATTTTTTTGCAAAATTTACTATAGAAAAGGCAATCCCTGGCGTATTTAAAATTTGCGACAGTATAAAATTATTTTTTGAATAATTTACTATAGAAAAGGCTATCCCTGGCGCACTTAAAATTTGCGACAGTATAAAATTATTTTTTGAATAATTTACTATAGAAAAGGCAATCCTTGGCGTAATTAAAATTTGCGACAGTATAAAATTATTTTTTAATAATTTACTATAGAAAAGGCTATCCCTGGCGTAATTAAAATTTGCGACAGTAAAAAATTATTTTTTGAATAATTTACTATAGAAAAGGCAATCCCTGGCGCAATTAAAATTTGCGACAGTAAAAAATTATTTTTTGAATAATTTACTATAGAAAAGGCAATCCCTGGCGCACTTAAAATTTGCGACAGTATAAAATTATTTTTTGCAAAATTTACTATAGAAAAGGCAACCCCTGGCGTAATTAAAATTTTCGATAGTAAAAAATTAATATTTTGAAAAATTTACTGTAGAAAAGGCAATCCCTGGCGCAATTAAAATTTGCGACAGTAGAAAATTATTTTTTGAATAATTTACTATAGAAAAGGCAATCCCTGGCGTATTTAAAATTTGCGACAGTAAAAAATTATTTTTGGAATAATTTACTATAGAAACGGCAATCCCTGGCGCACTTAAAATTTGCGACAGTAAAAAATTATTTTTTGAATAATTTACTATAGAAAAGGCAATCCCTGGCGTAATTAAAATTTGCGACAGTAAAAAATTATTTTTTGAATAATTTACTATAGAAAAGGCAATCCCTGGCGTAATTAAAATTTGCGACAGTAGAAAATTATTTTTTGCAAAATTTACTATAGAAAAGGTAATCCCTGACGCAATTACAATTTGCGACAGTAAAAAATTATTTTTTTGCAAAATTTACTATAGAAAAGGCAATCCCTGGCGTATTTAAAATTTGCGACAGTATAAAATTATTTTTTGAATAATTTACTATAGAAAAGGCAATCCCTGGCGCACTTAAAATTTGCGACAGTATAAAATTATTTTTTGAATAATTTACTATAGAAAAGGCAATCCTTGGCGTAATTAAAATTTGCGACAGTATAAAATTATTTTTTAATAATTTACTATAGAAAAGGCAATCCCTGGCGTAATTAAAATTTGCGACAGTAGAAAATTATTTTTTAAATAATTTACTATAGAAAAGGCAATCCCTGGCGCAATTAAAATTTGCGACAGTAGAAAATTATTTTTTGAATAATTTACTATAGAAAAGGCAATCCCTGGCGTATTTAAAATTTGCGACAGTAAAAAATTATTTTTGGAATAATTTACTATAGAAACGGCAATCCCTGGCGCACTTAAAATTTGCGACAGTAAAAAATTATTTTTTGAATAATTTACTATAGAAAAGGCAATCCCTGGCGTAATTAAAATTTGCGACAGTAAAAAATTATTTTTTGAATAATTTACTATAGAAAAGGCAATCCCTGGCGTAATTAAAATTTGCGACAGTAGAAAATTATTTTTTGCAAAATTTACTATAGAAAAGGTAATCCCTGACGCAATTACAATTTGCGACAGTAAAAAATTATTTTTTTGCAAAATTTACTATAGAAAAGGCAATCCCTGGCGTATTTAAAATTTGCGACAGTATAAAATTATTTTTTGAATAATTTACTATAGAAAAGGCAATCCCTGGCGCACTTAAAATTTGCGACAGTATAAAATTATTTTTTGAATAATTTACTATAGAAAAGGCAATCCTTGGCGTAATTAAAATTTGCGACAGTATAAAATTATTTTTTAATAATTTACTATAGAAAAGGCAATCCCTGGCGTAATTAAAATTTGCGACAGTAGAAAATTATTTTTTAAATAATTTACTATAGAAAAGGCAATCCCTGGCGTATTTAAAATTTGCGACAGTAGAAAATTATTTTTTGAATAATTTACTATAGAAAAGGCAATCCCTGGCGCACTTAAAATTTGCGACAGTATAAAATTATTTTTTGAATAATATACTATAGAAAAGGCAATCCCTGGCGTAATTAAAATTTGCGACAGTATAAAATTATTTTTTTAATAATTTACTATAGAAAAGGCAATCCCTGGCGTAATTAAAATTTGCGACAGTAGAAAATTATTTTTTAAATAATTTACTATAGAAAAGGCAATCCCTGGCGTATTTAAAATTTGCGACAGTATAAAATTAATTTTTGAAAAATTTACTGTAGAAAAGGCAATCCCTGGCGTAATTAAAATTTGCGACCAGAAAAAATTATTTTTTGAATAATTTACTATAGAAAAGGCAATCCCTGGCGTAATTAAAATTTGCGACAGTATAAAATTATTTTTTGAATAATTTACTATAGAAAAGGCAATCCCTGGCGCACTTAAAATTTGCGACAGTAAAAAATTATTTTTTGAATAATTTACTATAGAAAAGGCAATCCCTGGCGTAATTAAAATTTGCGACAGTAAAAAATTATTTTTTGAATAATTTACTATAGAAAAGGCAATCCCTGGCGTAATTAAAATTTGCGACAGTAGAAAATTATTTTTTGCAAAATTTACTATAGAAAAGGTAATCCCTGGCGCAATTACAATTTGCGACAGTAAAAAATTATTTTTTTGCAAAATTTACTATAGAAAAGGCAATCCCTGGCGTATTTAAAATTTGCGACAGTATAAAATTATTTTTTGAATAATTTACTATAGAAAAGGCAATCCCTGGCGCACTTAAAATTTGCGACAGTATAAAATTATTTTTTGAATAATTTACTATAGAAAAGGCAATCCTTGGCGTAATTAAAATTTGCGACAGTATAAAATTATTTTTTAATAATTTACTATAGAAAAGGCAATCCCTGGCGTAATTAAAATTTGCGACAGTAAAAAATTATTTTTTGAATAATTTACTATAGAAAAGGCAATCCCTGGCGCAATTAAAATTTGCGACAGTAAAAAATTATTTTTTGCAAAATTTACTATAGAAAAGGCAATCCCTGGCGTATTTAAAATTTGCGACAGTATAAAATTAATTTTTGAAAAATTTACTGTAGAAAAGGCAATCCCTGGCGTAATTAAAATTTGCGACAGTAGAAAATTATTTTTTGAATAATTTACTATAGAAAAGGCAATCCCTGGCGCAATTAAAATTTGCGACAGTAAAAAATTATTTTTTGAATAATTTACTATAGAAAAGGCAATCCCTGGCGCACTTAAAATTTGCGACAGAAAAAATTATTTTTTGAATAATTTACTATAGAAAAGGCAATCCCTGGCGTAATTAAAATTTGCGACAGTATAAAATTATTTTTTGAATAATTTACTATAGAAAAGTCAATCCCTGGCGCACTTAAAATTTGCGACAGTAAAAAATTATTTTTTGAATAATTTACTATAGAAAAGGCAATCCCTGGCGTAATTAAAATTTGCGACAGTAAAAAATTATTTTTTGAATAATTTACTATAGAAAAGGCAATCCCTGGCGTAATTAAAATTTGCGACAGTAGAAAATTATTTTTTGCAAAATTTACTATAGAAAAGGTAATCCCTGGCGCAATTACAATTTGCGACAGCAAAAAATTATTTTTTTGCAAAATTTACTATAGAAAAGGCAATCCCTGGCGTATTTAAAATTTGCGACAGTAAAAAATTATTTTTTGAATAATTTACTATAGAAAAGGCAATCCCTGGCGCAATTAAAATTTGCGACAGTAAAAAATTATTTTTTGAATAATTTACTATAGAAAAGGCAATCCCTGGCGCACTTAAAATTTGCGACAGAAAAAATTATTTTTTGAATAATTTGCTATAGAAAAGGCAATCCCTGGCGTAATTAAAATTTGCGACAGTATAAAATTATTTTTTGAATAATTTACTATAGAAAAGGCAATCCCTGGCGCACTTAAAATTTGCGACAGTATAAAATTATTTTTTGAATAATTTACTATAGAAAAGGCAATCCTTGGCGTAATTAAAATTTGCGACAGTATAAAATTATTTTTTAATAATTTACTATAGAAAAGGCAATCCCTGGCGTAATTAAAATTTGCGACAGTAGAAAATTATTTTTTGAATAATTTACTATAGAAAAGGCAATCCCTGGCGTATTTAAAATTTGCGACAGTAGAAAATTATTTTTTGAATAATTTACTATAGAAAAGGCAATCCCTGGGGCAGTTAAAATTTGCGACAGTATAAAATTATTTTTTGAATAATATACTATAGAAAAGGCAACCCTGGCGTAATTAAAATTTGCGACAGTATAAAATTATTTTTTGAATAATTTACTATAGAAAAGGCAATCCCTGGCGTAATTAAAATTTGCGACAGTAGAAAATTATTTTTTGAATAATTTACTATAGAAAAGGCAATCCCTGGCGTATTTAAAATTTGCGACAGTAAAAAATTATTTTTTGAATAATTTACTATAGAAAAGGCAATCCCTGGCGCAATTAAAATTTGCGACAGTAAAAAATTATTTTTTGCAAAATTTACTATAGAAAAGGCAATCCCTGGCGTATTTAAAATTTGCGACAGTATAAAATTAATTTTTGAAAAATTTACTGTAGAAAAGGCAATCCCTGGCGTAATTAAAATTTGCGACAGTAGAAAATTATTTTTTGAATAATTTACTATAGAAAAGGCAATCCCTGGCGCAATTAAAATTTGCGACAGTAAAAAATTATTTTTTGAATAATTTACTATAGAAAAGGCAATCCCTGGGATATTTAAAATTTGCGACAGTAGAAAATTATTTTTTGAATAATTTACTATAGAAAAGGCAATCCCTGGCGTATTTAAAATTTGCGACAGTAAAAAATTAATATTTTGAAAAATTTACTGTAGAAAAGGCAATCCCTGGCGCAATTAAAATTTGCGACAGTAAAAAATTATTTTTTGAATAATTTACTATAGAAAAGGCAATCCCTGGCGCACTTAAAATTTGCGACAGTATAAAATTATTTTTTGCAAAATTTACTATAGAAAAGGCAACCCCTGGCGTAATTAAAATTTTCGATAGTAAAAAATTAATATTTTGAAAAATTTATGTAGAAAAGGCAATCCCTGGCGCAATTAAAATTTGCGATAGTAGAAAATTATTTTTTGAATAATTTACTATAGAAAAGGCAATCCCTGGTGCAACTAAAATTTGCGACAGTAGAAAATTATTTTTTGAATAATTTACTATAGAAAAGGCAATCCCTGGCGTATTTAAAATTTGCGACAGTATAAAATTAATTTTTGAAAAATTTACTGTAGAAAAGGCAATCCCTGGCGTAATTAAAATTTGCGACAGTAGAAAATTATTTTTTGAATAATTTACTATAGAAAAGGCAATCCCTGGCGCACTTAAAATTTGCGACAGTAAAAAATTATTTTTTGAATAATTTACTATAGAAAAGGCAATCCCTGGGATATTTAAAATTTGCGACAGTAGAAAATTATTTTTTGAATAATTTACTATAGAAAAGGCAATCCCTGGCGTATTTAAAATTTGCGACAGTAAAAAATTAATATTTTGAAAAATTTACTGTAGAAAAGGCAATCCCTGGCGCAATTAAAATTTGCGACAGTAAAAAATTATTTTTTGAATAATTTACTATAGAAAAGGCAATCCCTGGCGCACTTAAAATTTGCGACAGTATAAAATTATTTTTTGCAAAATTTACTATAGAAAAGGCAACCCCTGGCGTAATTAAAATTTTCAATTCAATTCAATTCAATTTATTACGAGGATAATGCACAACAAGATACATACAATCTTTTCAATATGTACATATAAAAATTATAACGGGAAATGCTACTAAGAAGAAGAAAAAAAGAAAAAAGAAAAACAAAACAGTAAAATTAAATTAACGGAAAAATAAAGAAAATTAAATGATAATGATAATATAAAAATGAAAAATTTAGAACTAAAATAAAAATGGAGTGATGCATTATGTAAAAAAAGAAATAAAATATTAATACTAAACCAGTTACTGCTATATTATAAACAAACTTAAATAGACTACAGATTTCTCAAACTCACCGGACGAATGACTAATTCTCATTCATTAAACATTGAAAAAGAAGCCTCCTAAACATAACGGCTGACCCCGTGCGTTGTAAGTCCACAGGAAGAGAGTTCCACCTGCGAGGTATATGGACAAAGTAGGAACGCTGGCCCAATAGTGTACGGTAGCGGGGAATCAAAATATCCACGTGTCTGGTGGAACGCAAGAATCTTATACTATTGCAAAGATACGCAGGCTGATTGGAGTAAATAAGCCTATGAAGGAAAACTAGTGCTTTATGCAAAAGATATGTTTTAATGGAACAATTCAGGATTACGTTTCTATATTGGCTTATGTGGTCAAAACGTCGAAGTCCAAATGCGAATCTTATGCAATTGTTAAAAGCGATCTCTAATTTTCGCGAACAGTTGGAATCTAGGGCAGGAAAGGCTAAACTTCCATAAGTAAAAAAAGGTACTAAAAGTGCTCTGACGATTTTAATTTTCACACTTACAGAAAGTAAACGTGCTGAGAGCCAAAGACGACGAAGTCCACCATACACTTTTCCCAACACGCTTTTCACATAATCACAGCAGCTCATCCGAGAGTTTAGTATTATACCTAGATTCCTTACACGCTCTAAATGGGGTAGCGGGGTGTTTCCAAGGACAATAGGAGAATAATTTAAAGGATCCAAACCTCTTCGGTGTACTAGCATATAATTTGACTTTTTAGCATTCAATGCAAGGTCGTTTAATGTTGACCAGTCATATATCTGCTCAAGATCACTATTGACTTTGAAAATGCAATCTTCAGACAAGCCAATAGGACAGCTCATAAAAATCTGCACGTCATCCGCATATAACTGTATATTAGTATGGCGTATAACATCCGGTAAGTCATTAATATAAAGGCTGAATAACAGGGGTCCTAGAATAGAGCCTTGGGGGATTCCACATGTCAAATTTATTACATTAGAAAGGCTATTATTAATTTTCACTTGCTGTGTTCGTCTAGATAAAAAGCTATTAATAGCTGAAAGTGCGGATGAGGTGAAGTTAAAATTCAAAGCTAACTTTTGCAATAATTTACGGCGATTGACACTGTCAAAAGCCTTAGAAAAGTCCAGTAGCACTAGAATTCCCATGTCATCCTTATCAAGCGCTTCACGAATATCGGTGGTAACTTTAAGCAAAACTGTTTCGCAGCTGTGTTTGGGACGAAAGCCGGATTGACAAGCAGATAATAATGAACGTTCCTCAAGATACTCGAACATCTGAGTTGATATGAGCTTTTCCAAGGCTTTCGCTAAAAAACATAATAGGCTGATAGGTCGGAAGTCAGACATGTTACTTGGGGAGTTATTTTTAGCAATGGGTAACACAACTGCCCTTTTCCACTTTGCTGGAAACTTTGACGTAGTTAAAGCAGTATTAAAGACATGCTTGACAACAGGTAATATAGCAGGCAAAAGTAATTTCACGAAAAGCGGAGGGATGTTATCCGGCCCGCTAGCGTTCGAACTGATAGAATTAATGGCATTATAAACCTCTAATGAATCGATTTTCGATAGTAAAAAATTAATATTTTGAAAAATTTATGTAGAAAAGGCAATCCCTGGCGCAATTAAAATTTGCGATAGTAGAAAATTATTTTTTGAATAATTTACTATAGAAAAGGCAATCCCTGGTGCAACTAAAATTTGCGACAGTAGAAAATTATTTTTTGAATAATTTACTATAGAAAAGGCAATCCCTGGCGTAATTAAAATTTTCGACAGTAAAAAATTAATATTTTGAAAAATTTACTGTAGAAAAGGCAATCCCTGGCGCAATTAAAATTTGCGACAGTAAAAAATTATTTTTTGAATAATTTACTATAGAAAAGGCAATCCCTGGCGTACTTAAAATTTGCGACAGTATAAAATTATTTTTTGAATAATTTACTATAGAAAAGGCAATCCTTGGCGTAATTAAAATTTGCGAGAGTATAAAATTATTTTTTGAATAATTTACTATAGAAAAGGCAATCCCTGGCGTAATTAAAATTTGCGACAGTAGAAAATTATTTTTTGAATAATTTACTATAGAAAAGGCAATCCCTGGCGTATTTAAAATTTGCGACAGCAGAAAATTATTTTTTGAATAATTTACTATAGAAAAGGCAATCCCTGGGGCAGTTAAAATTTGCGACAGTATAAAATTATTTTTTGAATAATATACTATAGAAAAGGCAACCCTGGCGTAATTAAAATTTGCGACAGTATAAAATTATTTTTTGAATAATTTACTATAGAAAAGGCAATCCCTGGCGTAATTAAAATTTGCGACAGTAGAAAATTATTTTTTGAATAATTTACTATAGAAAAGGCAATCCCTGGCGTATTTAAAATTTGCGACAGTAAAAAATTATTTTTTGAATAATTTACTATAGAAAAGGCAATCCCTGGCGCAATTAAAATTTGCGACAGTAAAAAATTATTTTTTGCAAAATGTACTATAGAAAAGGCAATCCCTGGCGCACTTAAAATTTGCGACAGTATAAAATTATTTTTTGAATAATTTACTATAGAAAAGGCAATCCTTGGCGTAATTAAAATTTGCGACAGTATAAAATTATTTTTTAATAATTTACTATAGAAAAGGCAATCCCTGGCGTAATTAAAATTTGCGACAGTAGAAAATAATTTTTTGAATCATTTACTATAGAAAAGGCAATCCCTGGCGTATTTAAAATTTGCGACAGTAGAAAATTATTTTTTGAATAATTTACTATAGAAAAGGCAATCCCTGGGGCAGTTAAAATTTGCGACAGTATAAAATTATTTTTTGAATAATATACTATAGAAAAGGCAACCCTGGCGTAATTAAAATTTGCGACAGTATAAAATTATTTTTTGAATAATTTACTATAGAAAAGGCAATCCCTGGCGTAATTAAAATTTGCGACAGTAGAAAATTATTTTTTGAATAATTTACTATAGAAAAGGCAATCCCTGGCGTATTTAAAATTTGCGACAGTAAAAAATTATTTTTTGAATAATTTACTATAGAAAAGGCAATCCCTGGCGCAATTAAAATTTGCGACAGTAAAAAATTATTTTTTGCAAAATTTACTATAGAAAAGGCAATCCCTGGCGTATTTAAAATTTGCGACAGTATAAAATTAATTTTTGAAAAATTTACTGTAGAAAAGGCAATCCCTGGCGTAATTAAAATTTGCGACAGTAGAAAATTATTTTTTGAATAATTTACTATAGAAAAGGCAATCCCTGGCGCAATTAAAATTTGCGACAGTAAAAAATTATTTTTTGAATAATTTACTATAGAAAAGGCAATCCCTGGGATATTTAAAATTTGCGACAGTAGAAAATTATTTTTTGAATAATTTACTATAGAAAAGGCAATCCCTGGCGTATTTAAAATTTGCGACAGTAAAAAATTAATATTTTGAAAAATTTACTGTAGAAAAGGCAATCCCTGGCGCAATTAAAATTTGCGACAGTAAAAAATTATTTTTTGAATAATTTACTATAGAAAAGGCAATCCCTGGCGCACTTAAAATTTGCGACAGTATAAAATTATTTTTTGCAAAATTTACTATAGAAAAGGCAACCCCTGGCGTAATTAAAATTTTCGATAGTAAAAAATTAATATTTTGAAAAATTTATGTAGAAAAGGCAATCCCTGGCGCAGTTAAAATTTGCGATAGTAGAAAATTATTTTTTGAATAATTTACTATAGAAAAGGCAATCCCTGGTGCAACTAAAATTTGCGACAGTAGAAAATTATTTTTTGAATAATTTACTATAGAAAAGGCAATCCCTGGCGTATTTAAAATTTGCGACAGTATAAAATTAATTTTTGAAAAATTTACTGTAGAAAAGGCAATCCCTGGCGTAATTAAAATTTGCGACAGTAGAAAATTATTTTTTGAATAATTTACTATAGAAAAGGCAATCCCTGGCGCACTTAAAATTTGCGACAGTAAAAAATTATTTTTTGAATAATTTACTATAGAAAAGGCAATCCCTGGGATATTTAAAATTTGCGACAGTAGAAAATTATTTTTTGAATAATTTACTATAGAAAAGGCAATCCCTGGCGTATTTAAAATTTGCGACAGTAAAAAATTAATATTTTGAAAAATTTACTGTAGAAAAGGCAATCCCTGGCGCAATTAAAATTTGCGACAGTAAAAAATTATTTTTTGAATAATTTACTATAGAAAAGGCAATCCCTGGCGCACTTAAAATTTGCGACAGTATAAAATTATTTTTTGCAAAATTTACTATAGAAAAGGCAACCCCTGGCGTAATTAAAATTGTCGATAGTAAAAAATTAATATTTTGAAAAATTTATGTAGAAAAGGCAATCCCTGGCGCAATTAAAATTTGCGATAGTAGAAAATTATTTTTTGAATAATTTACTATAGAAAAGGCAATCCCTGGTGCAACTAAAATTTGCGACAGTAGAAAATTATTTTTTGAATAATTTACTATAGAAAAGGCAATCCCTGGCGTAATTAAAATTTTCGACAGTAAAAAGTTAATATTTTGAAAAATTTACTCTAGAAAAGGCAATCTCTGGCGCAATTAAAATTTGCGACAGTAAAAAATTATTTTTTGAATAATTTACTATAGAAAAGGCAATCCCTGGCGTACTTAAAATTTGCGACAGTATAAAATTATTTTTTGAATAATTTACTATAGAAAAGGCAATCCTTGGCGTAATTAAAATTTGCGAGAGTATAAAATTATTTTTTGAATAATTTACTATAGAAAAGGCAATCCCTGGCGTAATTAAAATTTTGCGACAGTAGAAAATTATTTTTTGAATAATTTACTATAGAAAAGGCAATCCCTGGCGTATTTAAAATTTGCGACAGTAGAAAATTATTTTTTGAATAATTTACTATAGAAGAGGCAATCCCTGGCGTATTTAAAATTTGCGACAGTAAAAAATTATTTTTTGAATAATTTACTATAGAAAAGGCAATCCCTGGCGTAATTAAAATTTGCGACAGTATAAAATTAATTTTTGAAAAATTTACTGTAGAAAAGGCAATCCCTGGCGCAATTAAAATTTGCGACAGTAGAAAATTATTTTTTGAAAAGTTTACTATAGAAAAGGCAATCCCTGGCGCACTTAAAATTTGCGACAGTATAAAATTATTTTTTGAATAATTTACTATAGAAAAGGCAATCCCTGGGGTAATTAAAATTTGCGACAGTATAAAATTATTTTTTGAATAATTTACTATAGAAAAGGCAATCCCTGGCGCACTTAAAATTTGCGACAGTAAAAAATTATTTTTTGAATAATTTACTATAGAAAAGGCAATCCCTGGGGTAATTAAAATTTGCGACAGTATAAAATTATTTTTTGAATAATTTACTATAGAAAAGGCAATCCCTGGCGCACTTAAAATTTGCGACAGTAAAAAATTATTTTTTGAATAATTTACTATAGAAAAGGCAATCCTTGGCGTAATTAAAATTTGCGACAGTATAAAATAATTTTTTGAATAATTTACTATAGAAAAGGCAATCCCTGGCGTAATTAAAATTTTGCGACTGTAGAAAATTATTTTTTGAATAATTTACTATAGAAAAGGCAATCCCTGGCGTATTTAAAATTTGCGACAGAAAAAAATTATTTTTTGAATAATTTACTATAGAAAAGGCAATCCCTGGCGTAATTAAAATTTGCGACAGTATAAAATTAATTTTTGAAAAATTTACTGTAGAAAAGGCAATCCCTGGCGTATTTAAAATTTGCGACAGTAAAAAATTATTTTTTGAATAATTTACTATAGAAAAGGCAATCCCTGGCGTAATTAAAATTTGCGACAGTATAAAATTAATTTTTGAAAAATTTACTGTAGAAAAGGCAATCCTTGGCGTAATTAAAATTTGCGACAGTATAAAATTATTTTTTGAATAATTTACTATAGAAAAGGCAATCCCTGACGTAATTAAAATTTTACGACAGTAGAAAATTATTTTTTGAATAATTTACTATAGAAAAGGCAATCCCTGGCGTATTTAAAATTTGCGACAGTAAAAAATTATTTTTTGAATAATTTACTATAGAAAAGGCAATCCCTGGCGTAATTAAAATTTGCGACAGTATAAAATTATTTTTTGAATAATTTACTATAGAAAAGGCAATCCCTGGCGTAATTAAAATTTTGCGACAGTAGAAAATTATTTTTTGAATAATTTACTATAGAAAAGGCAATCCCTGGCGTATTTAAAATTTGAGACAGTATAAAATTATTTTTTGAATAATTTACTATAGAAAAGGCAACCCCTGGCGTAATTAAAATTTTCGATAGTAAAAAATTAATATTTTGAAAAATTTACTGTAGAAAAGGCAATCCCTGGCGCAATTAAAATTTGCGACAGTAGAAAATTATTTTTTGAATAATTTACTATAGAAAAGGCAATCCCTGGTGCAATTAAAATTTGCGACAGTAGAAAATTATTTTTTGAATAATTTACTATAGAAAAGGCAATCCCTGGCGTAATTAAAATTTTCGACAGTAAAAAATTAATATTTTGAAAAATTTACTGTAGAAAAGGCAATCCCTGTCGCAATTAAAATTTGCGACAGTAAAAAATTATTTTTTGAATAATTTACTATAGAAAAGGCAATCCCTGGCGCACTTAAAATTTGCGACAGTATAAAATTATTTTTTGAATAATTTACTATAGAAAAGGCAACCCTTGGCGTAATTAAAATTTGCGACAGTATAAAATTATTTTTTGAATAATTTACTATAGAAAAGGCAATCCCTGGCGTAATTAAAATTTGCGACAGTATAAAATTAATTTTTGAAAAATTTACTGTAGAAAAGGCAATCCCTGGCGCAATTAAAATTTGCGACAGTAGGAAATTATTTTTTGAAAAGTTTACTATAGAAAAGGCAATCCCTGGCGCAATTAAAATATGCGACAGCAGAAAATTATTTTTTGAAAAGTTTACTATAGAAAAGGCAATCGCTGGCGCAATTAAAATTTGCGACAGTATAAAATTATTTTTTGAATAATTTACTATAGAAAAGGCAATCCCTGGCGCACTTAAAATTTGCGACAGTAAAAAATTATTTTTTGAATAATTTACTATAGAAAAGGCAATCCCTGGGGTAATTAAAATTTGCGACAGTATAAAATTATTTTTTGAATAATTTACTATAGAAAAGGCAATCCCTGGCGCACTTAAAATTTGCGACAGTAAAAAATTATTTTTTGAATAATTTACTATAGAAAAGGCAATCCTTGGCGTAATTAAAATTTGCGACAGTATAAAATTATTTTTTGAATAATTTACTATAGAAAAGGCAATCCCTGGCGTAATTAAAATTTTGCGACAGTAGAAAATTATTTTTTGAATAATTTACTATAGAAAAGGCAATCCCTGGCGTATTTAAAATTTGAGACAGTAGAAAATTATTTTTTGAATAATTTACTATAGAAGAGGCAATCCCTGGCGTATTTAAAATTTGCGACAGTAAAAAATTATTTTTTGAGTAATTTACTATAGAAAAGGCAATCCCTGGCGTAATTAAAATTTGCGACAGTATAAAATTAATTTTTGAAAAATTTACTGTAGAAAAGGCAATCCCTGGCGCAATTAAAATTTGCGACAGTAGAAAATTATTTTTTGAAAAGTTTACTATAGAAAAGGCAATCCCTGGCGCACTTAAAATTTGCGACAGTATAAAATTATTTTTTGAATAATTTACTATAGAAAAGGCAATCCCTGGGGTAATTAAAATTTTCGATAGTAAAAAATTAATATTTTGAAAAATTTACTGTAGAAAAGGCAATCCCTGGCGCAATTAAAATTTGCGACAGTAGAAAATTATTTTTTGAATAATTTACTATAGAAAAGGCAATCCCTGGTGCAATTAAAATTTGCGACAGTAGAAAATTATTTTTTGAATAATTTACTATAGAAAAGGCAATCCCTGGCGTAATTAAAATTTTCGACAGTAAAAAATTAATATTTTGAAAAATTTACTGTAGAAAAGGCAATCCCTGGCGCAATTAAAATTTGCGACAGTAAAAAATTATTTTTTGAATAATTTACTATAGAAAAGGCAATCCCTGGCGCACTTAAAATTTGCGACAGTATAAAATTATTTTTTGAATAATTTACTATAGAAAAGGCAACCCTTGGCGTAATTAAAATTTGCGACAGTATAAAATTATTTTTTGAATAATTTACTATAGAAAAGGCAATCCCTGGCGTAATTAAAATTTGCGACAGTATAAAATAAATTTTTGAAAAATTTACTGTAGAATAGGCAATCCCTGGCGCAATTAAAATTTGCGACAGTAGGAAATTATTTTTTGAAAAGTTTACTATAGAAAAGGCAATCCCTGGCGCAATTAAAATACGCGACAGCAGAAAATTATTTTTTGAAAAGTTTACTATAGAAAAGGCAATCGCTGGCGCAATTAAAATTTGCGACAGTATAAAATTATTTTTTGAATAATTTACTATAGAAAAGGCAATCCCTGGCGCACTTAAAATTTGCGACAGTAAAAAATTATTTTTTGAATAATTTACTATAGAAAAGGCAATCCCTGGGGTAATTAAAATTTGCGACAGTATAAAATTATTTTTTGAATAATTTACTATAGAAAAGGCAATCCCTGGCGCACTTAAAATTTGCGACAGTAAAAAATTATTTTTTGAATAATTTACTATAGAAAAGGCAATCCTTGGCGTAATTAAAATTTGCGACAGTATAAAATTATTTTTTGAATAATTTACTATAGAAAAGGCAATCCCTGGCGTAATTAAAATTTTGCGACAGTAGAAAATTATTTTTTGAATAATTTACTATAGAAAAGGCAATCCCTGGCGTATTTAAAATTTGAGACAGTAGAAAATTATTTTTTGAATAATTTACTATAGAAGAGGCAATCCCTGGCGTATTTAAAATTTGCGACAGTAAAAAATTATTTTTTGAGTAATTTACTATAGAAAAGGCAATCCCTGGCGTAATTAAAATTTGCGACAGTATAAAATTAATTTTTGAAAAATTTACTGTAGAAAAGGCAATCCCTGGCGCAATTAAAATTTGCGACAGTAGAAAATTATTTTTTGAAAAGTTTACTATAGAAAAGGCAATCCCTGGCGCACTTAAAATTTGCGACAGTATAAAATTATTTTTTGAATAATTTACTATAGAAAAGGCAATCCCTGGGGTAATTCAAATTTGCGACAGTAGAAAATTATTTTTTGAATAATTTACTATAGAAAAGGCAATCCCTGGCGCACTTAAAATTTGCGACAGTAAAAAATTATTTTTTGAATAATTTACTATAGAAAAGGCAATCCCTGGGATATTTAAAATTTGCGACAGAAGAAAATTATTTTTTGAATAATTTACTATAGAAAAGGCAATCCCTGGCGTATTTAAAATTTGTGACAGTAAAAAATTAATATTTTGAAAAATTTACTGTAGAAAAGACAATCCCTGGCGCAATTAAAATTTGCGACAGTAAAAAATTATTTTTTGAATAATTTACTATAGAAAAGGCAATCCCTGGCGCACTTAAAATTTGCGACAGTATAAAATTATTTTTTGCAAAATTTACTATAGAAATGGCAACCCCTGGCGTAATTAAAATTTTCGATAGTAAAAAATTAATATTTTGAAAAATTTACTGTAGAAAAGGCAATCCCTGGCGCAATTAAAATTTGCGACAGTAGAAAATTATTTTTTGAATAATTTACTATAGAAAAGGCAATCCCTGGTGCAATTAAAATTTGCGACAGTAGAAAATTATTTTTTGAATAATTTACTATAGAAAAGGCAATCCCTGGCGTAATTAAAATTTTCGACAGTAAAAAATTAATATTTTGAAAAATTTACTGTAGAAAAGGCAATCCCTGGCGCAATTAAAATTTGCGACAGTAAAAAATTATTTTTTTAATAATTTACTATAGAAAAGGCAATCCCTGGCGCACTTAAAATTTGTGACAGTATAAATTATTTTTTGAATAATTTACTATAGAAAAGGCAATCCTTGGCGTAACTAAAATTTGCGACAGTATAAAATTATTTTTTGAATAATTTACTATAGAAAAGGCAATCCCTGGCGTAATTAAAATTTGCGACAGTAGAAAATTATTTTTTGAATAATTTACTATAGAAAAGGCAATCCCTGGCGTATTTAAAATTTGCGACAGTAGAAGATTATTTTTTGAATAATTTACTATAGAAGAGGCAATCCCTCGCGTATTTAAAATTTGTGACAGTAAAAAATTATTTTTTGAATAATTTACTATAAAAAAGGCAATCCCTGGCGTAATTAAAATTTGCGACAGTATAAAATTAATTTTTGAAAAATTTACTGTAGAAAAGGCAATCCCTGGCGCAATTAAAATTTGCGACAGTAGAAAATTATTTTTTGAATAATTTACTATAGAAAAGGCAATCCCTGGCGCACTTAAAATTTGCGACAGTAAAAAATTATTTTTTGAATAATTTACTATAGAAAAGGCAATCCTTGGCGTAATTAAAATTTGCGACAGTATAAAATAATTTTTTGAATAATTTACTATAGAAAAGGCAATCCCTGGCGTAATTAAAATTTTGCGACTGTAGAAAATTATTTTTTGAATAATTTACTATAGAAAAGGCAATCCCTGGCGTATTTAAAATTTGCGACAGAAAAAAATTATTTTTTGAATAATTTACTATAGAAAAGGCAATCCCTGGCGTAATTAAAATTTGCGACAGTATAAAATTAATTTTTGAAAAATTTACTGTAGAAAAGGCAATCCCTGGCGTATTTAAAATTTGCGACAGTAAAAAATTATTTTTTGAATAATTTACTATAGAAAAGGCAATCCCTGGCGTAATTAAAATTTGCGACAGTATAAAATTAATTTTTGAAAAATTTACTGTAGAAAAGGCAATCCTTGGCGTAATTAAAATTTGCGACAGTATAAAATTATTTTTTGAATAATTTACTATAGAAAAGGCAATCCCTGACGTAATTAAAATTTTACGACAGTAGAAAATTATTTTTTGAATAATTTACTATAGAAAAGGCAATCCCTGGCGTATTTAAAATTTGCGACAGTAAAAAATTATTTTTTGAATAATTTACTATATAAAAGGCAATCCCTGGCGTAATTAAAATTTGCGACAGTATAAAATTATTTTTTGAATAATTTACTATAGAAAAGGCAATCCCTGGCGTAATTAAAATTTTGCGACAGTAGAAAATTATTTTTTGAATAATTTACTATAGAAAAGGCAATCCCTGGCGTATTTAAAATTTGAGACAGTATAAAATTATTTTTTGAATAATTTACTATAGAAAAGGCAACCCCTGGCGTAATTAAAATTTTCGATAGTAAAAAATTAATATTTTGAAAAATTTACTGTAGAAAAGGCAATCCCTGGCGCAATTAAAATTTGCGACAGTAGAAAATTATTTTTTGAATAATTTACTATAGAAAAGGCAATCCCTGGTGCAATTAAAATTTGCGACAGTAGAAAATTATTTTTTGAATAATTTACTATAGAAAAGGCAATCCCTGGCGTAATTAAAATTTTCGACAGTAAAAAATTAATATTTTGAAAAATTTACTGTAGAAAAGGCAATCCCTGTCGCAATTAAAATTTGCGACAGTAAAAAATTATTTTTTGAATAATTTACTATAGAAAAGGCAATCCCTGGCGCACTTAAAATTTGCGACAGTATAAAATTATTTTTTGAATAATTTACTATAGAAAAGGCAACCCTTGGCGTAATTAAAATTTGCGACAGTATAAAATTATTTTTTGAATAATTTACTATAGAAAAGGCAATCCCTGGCGTAATTAAAATTTGCGACAGTATAAAATTAATTTTTGAAAAATTTACTGTAGAAAAGGCAATCCCTGGCGCAATTAAAATTTGCGACAGTAGGAAATTATTTTTTGAAAAGTTTACTATAGAAAAGGCAATCCCTGGCGCAATTAAAATATGCGACAGCAGAAAATTATTTTTTGAAAAGTTTACTATAGAAAAGGCAATCGCTGGCGCAATTAAAATTTGCGACAGTATAAAATTATTTTTTGAATAATTTACTATAGAAAAGGCAATCCCTGGCGCACTTAAAATTTGCGACAGTAAAAAATTATTTTTTGAATAATTTACTATAGAAAAGGCAATCCCTGGGGTAATTAAAATTTGCGACAGTATAAAATTATTTTTTGAATAATTTACTATAGAAAAGGCAATCCCTGGCGCACTTAAAATTTGCGACAGTAAAAAATTATTTTTTGAATAATTTACTATAGAAAAGGCAATCCTTGGCGTAATTAAAATTTGCGACAGTATAAAATTATTTTTTGAATAATTTACTATAGAAAAGGCAATCCCTGGCGTAATTAAAATTTTGCGACAGTAGAAAATTATTTTTTGAATAATTTACTATAGAAAAGGCAATCCCTGGCGTATTTAAAATTTGAGACAGTAGAAAATTATTTTTTGAATAATTTACTATAGAAGAGGCAATCCCTGGCGTATTTAAAATTTGCGACAGTAAAAAATTATTTTTTGAGTAATTTACTATAGAAAAGGCAATCCCTGGCGTAATTAAAATTTGCGACAGTATAAAATTAATTTTTGAAAAATTTACTGTAGAAAAGGCAATCCCTGGCGCAATTAAAATTTGCGACAGTAGAAAATTATTTTTTGAAAAGTTTACTATAGAAAAGGCAATCCCTGGCGCACTTAAAATTTGCGACAGTATAAAATTATTTTTTGAATAATTTACTATAGAAAAGGCAATCCCTGGGGTAATTAAAATTTTCGATAGTAAAAAATTAATATTTTGAAAAATTTACTGTAGAAAAGGCAATCCCTGGCGCAATTAAAATTTGCGACAGTAGAAAATTATTTTTTGAATAATTTACTATAGAAAAGGCAATCCCTGGTGCAATTAAAATTTGCGACAGTAGAAAATTATTTTTTGAATAATTTACTATAGAAAAGGCAATCCCTGGCGTAATTAAAATTTTCGACAGTAAAAAATTAATATTTTGAAAAATTTACTGTAGAAAAGGCAATCCCTGGCGCAATTAAAATTTGCGACAGTAAAAAATTATTTTTTGAATAATTTACTATAGAAAAGGCAATCCCTGGCGCACTTAAAATTTGCGACAGTATAAAATTATTTTTTGAATAATTTACTATAGAAAAGGCAACCCTTGGCGTAATTAAAATTTGCGACAGTATAAAATTATTTTTTGAATAATTTACTATAGAAAAGGCAATCCCTGGCGTAATTAAAATTTGCGACAGTATAAAATTAATTTTTGAAAAATTTACTGTAGAAAAGGCAATCCCTGGCGCAATTAAAATTTGCGACAGTAGGAAATTATTTTTTGAAAAGTTTACTATAGAAAAGGCAATCCCTGGCGCAATTAAAATATGCGACAGCAGAAAATTATTTTTTGAAAAGTTTACTATAGAAAAGGCAATCGCTGGCGCAATTAAAATTTGCGACAGTATAAAATTATTTTTTGAATAATTTACTATAGAAAAGGCAATCCCTGGCGCACTTAAAATTTGCGACAGTAAAAAATTATTTTTTGAATAATTTACTATAGAAAAGGCAATCCCTGGGGTAATTAAAATTTGCGACAGTATAAAATTATTTTTTGAATAATTTACTATAGAAAAGGCAATCCCTGGCGCACTTAAAATTTGCGACAGTAAAAAATTATTTTTTGAATAATTTACTATAGAAAAGGCAATCCTTGGCGTAATTAAAATTTGCGACAGTATAAAATTATTTTTTGAATAATTTACTATAGAAAAGGCAATCCCTGGCGTAATTAAAATTTTGCGACAGTAGAAAATTATTTTTTGAATAATTTACTATAGAAAAGGCAATCCCTGGCGTATTTAAAATTTGAGACAGTAGAAAATTATTTTTTGAATAATTTACTATAGAAGAGGCAATCCCTGGCGTATTTAAAATTTGCGACAGTAAAAAATTATTTTTTGAGTAATTTACTATAGAAAAGGCAATCCCTGGCGTAATTAAAATTTGCGACAGTATAAAATTAATTTTTGAAAAATTTACTGTAGAAAAGGCAATCCCTGGCGCAATTAAAATTTGCGACAGTAGAAAATTATTTTTTGAAAAGTTTACTATAGAAAAGGCAATCCCTGGCGCACTTAAAATTTGCGACAGTATAAAATTATTTTTTGAATAATTTACTATAGAAAAGGCAATCCCTGGGGTAATTCAAATTTGCGACAGTAGAAAATTATTTTTTGAATAATTTACTATAGAAAAGGCAATCCCTGGCGCACTTAAAATTTGCGACAGTAAAAAATTATTTTTTGAATAATTTACTATAGAAAAGGCAATCCCTGGGATATTTAAAATTTGCGACAGAAGAAAATTATTTTTTGAATAATTTACTATAGAAAAGGCAATCCCTGGCGTATTTAAAATTTGTGACAGTAAAAAATTAATATTTTGAAAAATTTACTGTAGAAAAGACAATCCCTGGCGCAATTAAAATTTGCGACAGTAAAAAATTATTTTTTGAATAATTTACTATAGAAAAGGCAATCCCTGGCGCACTTAAAATTTGCGACAGTATAAAATTATTTTTTGCAAAATTTACTATAGAAATGGCAACCCCTGGCGTAATTAAAATTTTCGATAGTAAAAAATTAATATTTTGAAAAATTTACTGTAGAAAAGGCAATCCCTGGCGCAATTAAAATTTGCGACAGTAGAAAATTATTTTTTGAATAATTTACTATAGAAAAGGCAATCCCTGGTGCAATTAAAATTTGCGACAGTAGAAAATTATTTTTTGAATAATTTACTATAGAAAAGGCAATCCCTGGCGTAATTAAAATTTTCGACAGTAAAAAATTAATATTTTGAAAAATTTACTGTAGAAAAGGCAATCCCTGGCGCAATTAAAATTTGCGACAGTAAAAAATTATTTTTTTAATAATTTACTATAGAAAAGGCAATCCCTGGTGCACTTAAAATTTGTGACAGTATAAATTATTTTTTGAATAATTTACTATAGAAAAGGCAATCCTTGGCGTAACTAAAATTTGCGACAGTATAAAATTATTTTTTGAATAATTTACTATAGAAAAGGCAATCCCTGGCGTAATTAAAATTTGCGACAGTAGAAAATTATTTTTTGAATAATTTACTATAGAAAAGGCAATCCCTGGCGTATTTAAAATTTGCGACAGTAGAAGATTATTTTTTGAATAATTTACTATAGAAGAGGCAATCCTTCGCGTATTTAAAATTTGCGACAGTAAAAAATTATTTTTTGAATAATTTACTATAAAAAAGGCAATCCCTGGCGTAATTAAAATTTGCGACAGTATAAAATTAATTTTTGAAAAATTTACTGTAGAAAAGGCAATCCCTGGCGCAATTAAAATTTGCGACAGTAGAAAATTATTTTTTGAATAATTTACTATAGAAAAGGCAATCCTTGGCGTAATTAAAATTTACGACAGTATAAAATTATTTTTTGAATAATTTACTATAGAAAAGGCAATCCCTGGCGTAATTAAAATTTGCGACAGTAGAATATTATTTTTTGAATAATTTACTATAGAAAAGGCAATCCCTGGCGTATTTAAAATTTGCGACAGTAGAAAATTATTTTTTGAATAATTTACTATAGAAGAGGCAATCCCTGGCGTATTTAAAATTTGCGACAGTAAAAAATTATTTTTTGAATAATTTACTATAGAAAAGGCAATCCCTGGCGTAATTAAAATTTGCGACAGTATAAAATTAATTTTTGAAAAATTTACTGTAGGAAAGGCAATCCCTGGCGCAATTAAAATTTGCGACAGTAGAAAATTATTTTTTGAAAAGTTTACTATAGAAAAGGCAATCCCTGGCGCACTTAAAATTTGCGACAGTATAAAATTATTTTTTGAATAATTTACTATAGAAAAGGCAATCCCTGGGGTAATTAAAATTTGCGACAGTATAAAATTATTTTTTGAATAATTTACTATAGAAAAGGCAATCCCTGGCGCACTTAAAATTTGCGACAGTAAAAAATTATTTTTTGAATAATTTACTATAGAAAAGGCAATCCCTGGGGTAATTAAAATTTGCGACAGTATAAAATTATTTTTTGAATAATTTACTATAGAAAAGGCAATCCCTGGCGCACTTAAAATTTGCGACAGTAAAAAATTATTTTTTGAATAATTTACTATAGAAAAGGCAATCCTTGGCGTAATTAAAATTTGCGACAGTATAAAATTATTTTTTGAATAATTTACTATAGAAAAGGCAATCCCTGGCGTAATTAAAATTTTGCGACAGTAGAAAATTATTTTTTGAATAATTTACTATAGAAAAGGCAATCCCTGGCGTATTTAAAATTTGCGACAGTAGAAAATCATTTTTTTGAATAATTTACTATAGAAGAGGCAATCCCTGGCGTATTTAAAATTTGCGACAGTAAAAAATTATTTTTTGAATAATTTACTATAGAAAAGGCAATCCCTGGCGTAATTAAAATTTGCGACAGTATAAAATTAATTTTTGAAAAATTTACTGTAGAAAAGGCAATCCCTGGCGCAATTAAAATTTGCGACAGTAGAAAATAATTTTTTGAAAAGTTTACTATAGAAAAGGCAATCCCTGGCGCACTTAAAATTTGCGACAGTATAAAATTATTTTTTGAATAATTTACTATAGAAAAGGCAATCCCTGGGGTAATTAAAATTTGCGAAAGTAGAAAATTATTTTTTGAATAATTTACTATAGAAAAGGCAATCCCTGGCGCACTTAAAATTTGCGACAGTAAAAAATTATTTTTTGAATAATTTACTATAGAAAAGGCAATCCCTGGGATATTTAAAATTTGCGACAGAAGAAAATTATTTTTTGAATAATTTACTATAGAAAAGGCAATCCCTGGCGCACTTAAAATTTGCGACAGTATAAAATTATTTTTTGAATAATTTACTACAGAAAAGGCAATCCCTGGGGTAATTAAAATTTGCGACAGTATAAAATTATTTTTTGAATAATTTACTATAGAAAAGGCAATCCCTGGCGCACTTAAAATTTGCGACAGTAAAAAATTATTTTTTGAATAATTTACTATAGAAAAGGCAATCCCTGGGATATTTAAAATTTGCGACAGAAGAAAATTATTTTTTGAATAATTTACTATAGAAAAGGCAATCCCTGGCGCACTTAAAATTTGCGACAGTATAAAATTATTTTTTGAATAATTTACTATAGAAAAGGCAATCCCTGGGTAATTAAAATTTGCGACAGTATAAAATTATTTTTTGAATAATTTACTATAGAAATGGCAATCCCTGGCGCACTTAAAATTTGCGACAGTAAAAAATTATTTTTTGAATAATTTACTATAGAAAAGGCAATCCCTGGGGTAATTAAAATTTGCGACAGTATAAAATTATTTTTTGAATAATTTACTATAGAAAAGGCAATCCCTGGCGCACTTAAAATTTGCGACAGTAAAAAAATATTTTTTGAATAATTTACTATAGAAAAAGGCAATCCTTGGCGTAATTAAAATTTGCGACAGTATAAAATTATTTTTTGAATAATTTACTATAGAAAAGGCAATCCCTGGCGTAATTAAAATTTTGCGACAGTAGAAAATTATTTTTTGAATAATTTACTATAGAAAAGGCAATCCCTGGCGTATTTAAAATTTGCGACAGTAGAAAATTATTTTTTGAATAATTTACTATAGAAGAGGCAATCCCTGGCGTATTTAAAATTTGCGACAGTAAAAAATTATTTTTTGAATAATTTACTATAGAAAAGGCAATCTCTGGCGCACTTAAAATTTGCGACAGTAAAAAATTATTTTTTGAATAATTTACTATAGAAAAGGCAATCCCTGGGGTAATTAAAATTTGCGACAGTAAAAAATTATTTTTTGAATAATTTACTATAGAAAAGGCAATCCTTGGCGTAATTAAAATTTGCGACAGTATAAAATTATTTTTTGAATAATTTACTATAGAAAAGGCAATCCCTGGCGTAATTAAAATTTTGCGACAGTAGAAAATTATTTTTTGAATAATTTACTATAGAAAAGGCAATCCTTGGCGAAATTAAAATTTGCGACAGTATAAAATTATTTTTTGAATATTTTACTATAGAAAAGGCAATCTCTGGCGTAATTAAAATTTTGCTACAGTAGAAAATTATTTTTTGAATAATTTACTATAGAAAAGGCAATCCCTGGCGTATTTAAAATTTGCGACAGTAGAAAATTATTTTTTGAATAATTTACTATAGAAGAGGCAATCCCTGGCGTATTTAAAATTTGCGACAGTAAAAAATTATTTTTTGAATAATTTACTATAGAAAAGGCAATCCCTGGCGTAATTAAAATTTGCGACAGTATAAAATTAATTTTTGAAAAATTTACTGTAGAAAAGGCAATCCCTGGCGCAATTAAAATTTGCGACAGTAGAAAATTATTTTTTGAAAAGTTTACTATAGAAAAGGCAATCCCTGGCGCACTTAAAATTTGCGACAGTATAAAATTATTTTTTGAATAATTTACTATAGAAAAGGCAATCCCTGGGGTAATTAAAATTTGCGACAGTAGAAAATTATTTTTTGAATAATTTCCTATAGAAAAGGCAATCCCTGGCGCACTTAAAATTTGCGACAGTAAAAAATTATTTTTTGAATAATTTACTATAGAAAAGGCAATCCCTGGGATATTTAAAATTTGCGACAGAAGAAAATTATTTTTTGAATAATTTACTATAGAAAAGGCAATCCCTGGCGCACTTAAAATTTGCGACAGTATAAAATTATTTTTTGAATAATTTACTATAGAAAAGGCAATCCCTGGGGTAATTAAAATTTGCGACATTATAAAATTATTTTTTGAATAATTTACTATAGAAAAGGCAATCCCTGGCGCACTTAAAATTTGCGAGAGTAAAAAATTATTTTTTGAATAATTTACTATAGATAAGGCAATCCCTGGGATATTTAAAATTTATGACAGAAGAAAATTATTTTTTGAATAATTTACTATAGAAAAGGCAATCCTTGGCGCACTTAAAATTTGCGACAGTATAAAATTATTTTTTGAATAATTTACTATAGAAAAGGCAATCCCTTGGGTAATTAAAATTTGCGACAGTATAAAATTATTTTTTGAATAATTTACTATAGAAAAGGCAATCCCTGGCGCACTTAAAATTTGCGACAGTAAAAAATTATTTTTTGAATAATTTACTATAGAAAAGGCAATCCCTGGGGTAATTAAAATTTGCGACAGTATAAAATTATTTTTTGAATAATTTACTATAGAAAAGGCAATCCCTGGCGCACTTAAAATTTGCGACAGTAAAAAATTATTTTTTGAATAATTTACTATAGAAAAGGCAATCCTTGGCGTAATTAAAATTTGCAACAGTATAAAATTATTTTTTGAATAATTTACTATAGAAAAGGCAATCCCTGGCGTAATTAAAATTTTGCGACAGTAGAAAATTATTTTTTGAATAATTTACTATAGAAAAGGCAATCCCTGGCGTATTTAAAATTTGCGACAGTAGAAAATTATTTTTGAATAATTTACTATAGAAGAGGCAATCCCTGGCGTGTTTAAAATTTGCGACAGTAAAAAATTATTTTTTGAATAATTTACTATAGAAAAGACAATCCCTGTTGTAATTAAAATTTGCGACAGTATAAAATTAATTTTTGAAAAATTTACTGTAGAAAAGGCAATCCCTGGCGCAATTAAAATTTGCGACAGTAGAAAATTATTTTTTGAAAAGTTTACTATAGAAAAGGCAATCCCTGGCGCACTTAAAATTTCCGACAGTATAAAATTATTTTTTGAATAATTTACTATAGAAAAGGCAATCCCTGGGGTAATTAAAATTTGCGACAGTATAAAATTATTTTTTGAATAATTTACTATAGAAAAGGCAATCCCTGGCGCACTTAAAATTTGCGACAGTAAAAAATTATTTTTTGAATAATTTACTATAGAAAAGGCAATCCCTGGGGTAATTAAAATTTGCGACAGTATAAAATTATTTTTTGAATAATTTACTATAGAAAAGGCAATCCCTGGCGCACTTAAAATTTGCGACAGTAAAAAATTATTTTTTGAATAATTTACTATAGAAAAGGCAATCCTTGGCGTAATTAAAATTTGCGACAGTATAAAATTATTTTTTGAATAATTTACTATAGAAAAGCAATCCCTGGCGTAATTAAAATTTTGCGACAGTAGAAAATAATTTTTTGAATAATTTACTATAGAAAAGGCAATCCCTGGCGTATTTAAAATTTGCGACAGTAGAAAATTATTTTTTGAATAATTTACTATAGAAGAGGCAATTCCTGGCGTATTTAAAATTTGCGACAGTAAAAAATTATTTTTTGAATAATTTACTATAGAAAAGGCAATCCCAGGCGTAATTAAAATTTGCGACAGTATAAAATTAATTTTTGAAAAATTTACTGTAGAAAAGGCAATCCCTGGCGCAATTAAAATTTGCGACAGTAGAAAATTATTTTTTGAAAAGTTTACTATAGAAAAGGCAATCCCTGGCGCACTTAAAATTTGCGACAGTATAAAATTATTTTTTGAATAATTTACTATAGAAAAGGCAATCCCTGGGGTAATTAAAATTTGCGACAGTATAAAATTATTTTTTGAATAATTTACTATAGAAAAGGCAATCCCTGGCGCACTTAAAATTTGCGACAGTAAAAAATTATTTTTTGAATAATTTACTATAGAAAAGGCAATCCCTGGGGTAATTAAAATTTGCGACAGTATAAAATTATTTTTTGAAAAGTTTACTATAGAAAAGGCAATCCCTGGCGCACTTAAAATTTGCGAAAGTATAAAATTATTTTTTGAATAATTTACTATAGAAAAGGCAATCCTTGGCGTAATTAAAATTTGCGACAGTATAAAATTATTTTTTGAATAATTTACTATAGAAAAGGCAATCCCTGGCGTAATTAAAATTTTGCGACAGTAGAAAATTATTTTTTGAATAATTTACTATAGAAGAGGCAATCCCTGGCGTATTTAAAATTTGCGACAGTAAAAAATTATTTTTTGAATAATTTACTATAGAAAAGGCAATCCCTGGGGTAATTAAAATTTGCGACAGTAGAAAATTATTTTTTGAATAATTTACTATAGAGAAGGCAATCCCTGGCGCACTTAAAATTTGCGACAGTATAAAATTATTTTTTGCAAAATTTACTATAGAAATGGCAACCCCTGGCGTAATTAAAATTTTCGATAGTAAAAAATTAATATTTTGAAAAATTTACTGCAGAAAAGGCAATCCCTGGCGCAATTAAAATTTGCGACAGTAGAAAATTATTTTTTGAATAATTTACTATAGAAAAGGCAATCCCTGGTGCAATTAAAATTTGCGACAGTAGAAAATTATTTTTTGAATAATTTACTATAGAAAAGGCAATCCCTGGCGTAATTAAAATTTTCGACAATAAAAAATTAATATTTTGAAAAATTTACTGTAGAAAAGGCAATCCCTGGCGCAATTAAAATTTGCGACAATAAAAAATTATTTTTTTAATAATTTACTATAGAAAAGGCAATCCCTGGCGCACTTAAAATTTGCGACAGTTTAAAATTATTTTTTGAATAATTTACTATAGAAAAGGCAATCCTTGGCGTAATTAAAATTTGCGACAATATAAAATTATTTTTTGAATAATTTACTATAGAAAAGGCAATCCCTGGCGTAATTAAAATTTGCGACAGTAGAAAATTATTTTTTCAATAATTTACTATAGAAAAGGCAATCCCTGGCGTATTTAAAATTTGCGACAGTAGAAAATTATTTTTTGAATAATTTACTATAGAAGAGGCAATCCCTGGCGTATTTAAAATTTGCGACAGTAAAAAATTATTTTTTGAATAATTTACTATAAAAAAGGCAATCCCTGGCGTAATTAAAATTTGCGACAGTATAAAATTAATTTTTGAAAAATTTACTGTAGAAAAGGCAATCCCCGGCGCAATTAAAATTTGCGACAGTAGAAAATTATTTTTTGAAAAGTTTACTATAGAAAAGGCAATCCCTGGCGCAATTAAAATTTGCGACAGTAAAAAATTATTTTTTGAATAATTTACTATAGAAAAGGCAATCCCTGGCGCACTTAAAATTTGCGACAGTATAAAATTATTTTTTGCAAAATTTACTATAGAAAAGGCAATCCCTGGTGTAATTAAAATTTTCGACAGTAAAAAATTAATATTTTGAAAAATTTACTGTAGAAAAGGCAATCCCTGGCGCACTTAAAATTTGCGACAGTAAAAAATTATTTTTTGAATAATTTACTATAGAAAAGGCAATCCCTGGCGTAATTAAAATTTGCGACAGTAAAAAATTATTTTTTGAATAATTTACTATATAAAAGGCAATCCCTGGCGCACTTAAAATTTGCGACAGTAGAAAATTATTTTTTGAATAATTTACTATAGAAAAGGCAATCCCTGCCGTAATTAAAATTTTGCGACAGTAGAAAATTATTTTTTGAATAATTTACTATAGAAAAGGCAATCCCTGGCGTATTTAAAATTTGCGACTGTAGAAAATTATTTTTGAATAATTTACTATAGAAGAGGCAATCCCTGGCGTATTTAAAATTTGCGACAGTAAAAAATTATTTTTTGAATAATTTACTATAGAAAAGGCAA
This sequence comes from Dioctria linearis, assembly GCA_963930735.1. Classification (NCBI taxonomy): domain Eukaryota; kingdom Metazoa; phylum Arthropoda; class Insecta; order Diptera; family Asilidae; genus Dioctria; species Dioctria linearis. Next base: position 19,799 of record CAWVNZ010001878.1, on the reverse strand, counting down.
TCCCTGTTGTAATTAAAATTTGCGACAGTATAAAATTAATTTTTGAAAAATTTACTGTAGAAAAGGCAATCCCTGGCGCAATTAAAATTTGCGACAGTAGAAAATTATTTTTTGAAAAGTTTACTATAGAAAAGGCAATCCCTGGCGCACTTAAAATTTGCGACAGTATAAAATTATTTTTTGAATAATTTACTATAGAAAAGGCAATCCCTGGGGTAATTAAAATTTGCGACAGTATAAAATTATTTTTTGAATAATTTACTATAGAAAAGGCAATCCCTGGCGCACTTAAAATTTTCGACAGTAAAAAATTATTTTTTGAATAATTTACTATAGAAAAGGCAATCCCTGGGGTAATTAAAATTTGCGACAGTATAAAATTATTTTTTGAATAATTTACTATAGAAAAGGCAATCCCTGGCGCACTTAAAATTTGCGACAGTAAAAAATTATTTTTTTAATAATTTACTATAGAAAAGGCAATCCTTGGCGTATTTAAGATTTGCGACAGTATAAAATTATTTTTTGAATAATTTACTATAGAAAAGGCAATCCCTGGCGTAATTAAAATTTTGCGACAGTAGAAAATAATTTTTTGAATAATTTACTATAGAAAAGGCAATCCCTGGCGTATTTAAAATTTGCGACAGTAGAAAATTATTTTTTGAATAATTTACTATAGAAGAGGCAATCTCTGGCGTATTTAAAATTTGCGACAGTAAAAAATTATTTTTTGAATAATTTACTATAGAAAAGGCAATCCCTGGCGTAATTAAAATTTGCGACAGTATAAAATTAATTTTTGAAAAATTTACTGTAGAAAAGGCAATCCCTGGCGCAATTAAAATTTGCGACAGTAGAAAATTATTTTTTGAAAAGTTTACTATAGAAAAGGCAATCCCTGGCGCACTTAAAATTTGCGACAGTATAAAATTATTTTTTGAATAATTTACTATAGAAAAGGCAATCCCTGGGGTAATTAAAATTTGCGACAGTATAAAATTATTTTTTGTATAATTTACTATAGAAAAGGCAATCCCTGGCGCACTTAAAATTTGCGACAGTAAAAAATTATTTTTTGAATAATTTACTATAGAAAAGGCAATCCCTGGGGTAATTAAAATTTGCGACAGTATAAAATTATTTTTTGAATAATTTACTATAGAAAAGGCAATCTCTGGCGCACTTAAAATTTGCGACAGTAAAAAATTATTTTTTGAATAATTTACTATAGAAAAGGCAATCCTTGGCGTAATTAAAATTTGCGACAGTATAAAATTATTTTTTGAATAATTTACTATAGAAAAGGCAATCCCTGGCGTAATTAAAATTTTGCGACAGTAGAAAATTATTTTTTGAATAATTTACTATAGAAAAGGCAATCCCTGGCATATTTAAAATTTGCGACAGTAGAAAATTATTTTTTGAATAATTTACTATAGAAGAGGCAATCCCTGGCGTATTTAAAATTTGCGACAGTAAAAAATTATTTTTTGAATAATTTACTATAGAAAAGGCAATCCCTGCCGTAATTAAAATTTGCGACAGTATAAAATTAATTTTTGAAAAATTTACTGTAGAAAAGGCAATCCCTGGCGCAATTAAAATTTGCGACAGTAGAAAATTATTTCTTGAAAAGTTTACTATAGAAAAGGCAATCCCTGGCGCACTTAAAATTTGCGACAGTATAAAATTATTTTTTGAATAATTTACTATAGAAAAGGCAATCCCTGGAGTAATTAAAATTTGCGACAGTAGAAAATTATTTTTTGAATAATTTACTATAGAAAAGGCAATCCCTGGCGCACTTAAAATTTGCGACAGTAAAAAATTATTTTTTGAATAATTTACTATAGAAAAGGCAATCCCTGGGATATTTAAAATTTGCGACAGAAGAAAATTATTTTTTGAATAATTTACTATAGAAAAGGCAATCCCTGGCGTATTTAAAATTTGCGACAGTAAAAAATTAATATTTTGAAAAATTTACTGTAGAAAAGCAATCCCTGGCGCAATTAAAATTTGCGACAGTAAAAAAATATTTTTTGAATAATTTACTATAGAAAAGGCAATCCCTGGCGCACTTAAAATTTGCGACAGTATAAAATTATTTTTTGCAAAATTTACTATAGAAATGGCAACCCCTGGCGAAATTAAAATTTTCGATAGTAAAAAATTAATATTTTGAAAAATTTACTGTAGAAAAGGCAATCCCTGGCGCAATTAAAATTTGCGACAGTAGAAAATTATTTTTTGAATAATTTACTATAGAAAAGGCAATCCCTGGTGCAATTAAAATTTGCGACAGTAGAAAATTATTTTTTGAATAATTTACTATAGAAAAGGCAATCCCTGGCGTAATTAAAATTTTCGACAGTAAAAAATTAATATTTTGAAAAATTTACTGTAGAAAAGGCAATCCCTGGCGCAATTAAAATTTGCGACAATAAAAAATTAATTTTTTAATAATTTACTATAGAAAAGGCAATCCCTGGCGCACTTAAAATTTGTGACAGTATAAAATTATTTTTTGAATAATTTACTATAGAAAAGGCAATCCTTGGCGTAATTAAAATTTGCGACAATATAAAATTATTTTTTGAATAATTTACTATAGAAAAGGCAATCCCTGGCGTAATTAAAATTTGCGACAGTAGAAAATTATTTTTTGAATAATTTACTATAGAAAAGGCAATCCCTGGCGTATTTAAAATTTGCGACAGTGGAAAATTATTTTTTGAATAATTTACTATAGAAGAGGCAATCCCTGGCGTATTTAAAATTTGCGACAGTAAAAAATTATTTTTTGAATAATTTACTATAAAAAAGGCAATCCCTGGCGTAATTAAAATTTGCGACAGTATAAAATTAATTTTTGAAAAATTTACTGTAGAAAAGGCAATCCCCGGCGCAATTAAAATTTGCGACAGTAGAAAATTATTTTTTGAAAAGTTTACTATAGAAAAGGCAATCCCTGGCGCAATTAAAATTTGCGACAGTAAAAAATTATTTTTTGAATAATTTACTATAGAAAAGGCAATCCCTGGCGCACTTAAAATTTGCGACAGTATAAAATTATTTTTTGCAAAATTTACTATAGAAAAGGCAATCCCTGGCGTAATTAAAATTTTCGACAGTAAAAAATTAATATTTTGAAAAATTTACTGTAGAAAAGGCAATCCCTGGCGCACTTAAAATTTGCGACAGTAAAAAATTATTTTTTGAATAATTTACTATAGAAAAGGCAATCCCTGGGGAAATTAAAATTTGCGACAGTATAAAATTATTTTTTGAATAATTTACTATAGAAAAGGCAATCCCTGGCGCACTTAAAATTTGCGACAGTAAAAAATTATTTTTTGAATAATTTACTATAGAAAAGGCAATCCCTGGGGTAATTAAAATTTGCGACAGTATAAAATTATTTTTTGAATAATTTACTATAGAAAAGGCAATCCCTGGCGCACTTAAAATTTGCGACAGTAAAAAATTATTTTTTGAATAATTTACTATAGAAAAGGCAATCCTTGGCGTAATTAAGATTTGCGACAGTATAAAATTATTTTTTGAATAATTTACTATAGAAAAGGCAATCCCTGGCGTAATTAAAATTTTGCGACAGTAGAAAATAATTTTTTGAATAATTTACTATAGAAAAGGCAATCCCTGGCGTATTTAAAATTTGCGACAGTAGAAAATTATTTTTTGAATAATTTACTATAGAAGAGGCAATCCCTGGCGTATTTAAAATTTGCGACAGTAAAAAATTATTTTTTGAATAATTTACTATAGAAAAGGCAATCCCTGGCGTAATTAAAATTTGCGACAGTATAAAATTAATTTTTGAAAAATTTACTATAGAAAAGGCAATCCCTGGCGCACTTAAAATTTGCGACAGTAAAAAATTATTTTTTGAATAATTTACTATAGAAAAGGCAATCCTTGGCGTAATTAAAATTTGCGACAGTATAAAATTATTTTTTGAATAATTTACTATAGAAAAGGCAATCCCTGGCGTAATTAAAATTTTGCGACAGTAGAAAATAATTTTTTGAAAAATTTACTGTAGAAAAGGCAATCCCTGGCGCAATTAAAATTTGCGACAGTAGAAAATTATTTTTTGAATAATTTACTATAGAAAAGGCAATCCCTGGTGCAATTAAAATTTGCGACAGTAGAAAATTATTTTTTGAATAATTTACTATAGAAAAGGCAATCCCTGGCGTAATTAAAATTTTCGACAGTAAAAAATTAATATTTTGAAAAATTTACTGTAGAAAAGGCAATCCCTGGCGCAATTAAAATTTGCGACAATAAAAAATTATTTTTTTAATAATTTACTATAGAAAAGGCAATCCCTGGCGCACTTAAAATTTGTGACAGTATAAAATTATTTTTTGAATAATTTACTATAGAAAAGGCAATCCTTGGCGTAATTAAAATTTGCGACAATATAAAATTATTTTTTGAATAATTTACTATAGAAAAGGCAATCCCTGGCGTAATTAAAATTTGCGACAGTAGAAAATTATTTTTTGAATAATTTACTATAGAAAAGGCAATCCCTGGCGTATTTAAAATTTGCGACAGTGGAAAATTATTTTTTGAATAATTTACTATAGAAGAGGCAATCCCTGGCGTATTTAAAATTTGCGACAGTAAAAAATTATTTTTTGAATAATTTACTATAAAAAAGGCAATCCCTGGCGTAATTAAAATTTGCGAAAGTATAAAATTAATTTTTGAAAAATTTACTGTAGAAAATGCAATCCCCGGCGCAATTAAAATTTGCGACAGTAGAAAATTATTTTTTGAAAAGTTTACTATAGAAAAGGCAATCCCTGGCGCAATTAAAATTTGCGACAGTAAAAAATTATTTTTTGAATAATTTACTATAGAAAAGGCAATCCCTGGCGCACTTAAAATTTGCGACAGTATAAAATTATTTTTTGCAAAATTTACTATAGAAAAGGCAATCCCTGGCGTAATTAAAATTTTCGACAGTAAAAAATTAATATTTTGAAAAATTTACTGTAGAAAAGGCAATCCCTGGCGCACTTAAAATTTGCGACAGTAAAAAATTATTTTTTGAATAATTTACTATAGAAAACGCAATCCCTGGGGTAATTAAAATTTGCGACAGTATAAAATTATTTTTTGAATAATTTACTATAGAAAAGGCAATCCCTGGTGCACTTAAAATTTGCGACAGTAAAAAATTATTTTTTGAATAATTTACTATAGAAAAGGCAATCCCTGGGGTAATTAAAATTTGCGACAGTATAAAATTATTTTTTGAATAATTTACTATAGAAAAGGCAATCCCTGGCGCACTTAAAATTTGCGACAGTAAAAAATTATTTTTTGAATAATTTACTATAGACAAGTCAATCCTTGGCGTAATTAAGATTTGCGACAGTATAAAATTATTTTTTGAATAATTTACTATAGAAAAGGCAATCCCTGGCGTAATTAAAATTTTGCGACAGTAGAAAATAATTTTTTGAATAATTTACTATAGAAAAGGCAATCCCTGGCGTATTTAAAATTTGCGACAGTAGAAAATTATTTTTTGAATAATTTACTATAGAAGAGGCAATCCCTGGCGTATTTAAAATTTGCGACAGTAAAAAATTATTTTTTGAATAATTTACTATAGAAAAGGCAATCCCTGGCGTAATTAAAATTTTGCGACAGTAGAAAATAATTTTTTGAATAATTTACTATAGAAAAGGCAATCCCTGGCGTATTTAAAATTTGCGACAGTAGAAAATTATTTTTTGAATAATTTACTATAGAAGAGGCAATCCCTGGCGTATTTAAAATTTGCGACAGTAAAAAATTATTTTTTGAATAATTTACTATAGAAAAGGCAATCCCTGGCGTAATTAAAATTTGCGACAGTATAAAATTAATTTTTGAAAAATTTACTATAGAAAAGGCAATCCCTGGCGCACTTAAAATTTGCGACAGTAAAAAATTATTTTTTGAATAATTTACTATAGAAAAGGCAATCCTTGGCGTAATTAAAATTTGCGACAGTATAAAATTATTTTTTGAATAATTTACTATAGAAAAGGCAATCCCTGGCGTAATTAAAATTTTGCGACAGTAGAAAATAATTTTTTGAAAAATTTACTGTAGAAAAGGCAATCCCTGGCGCAATTAAAATTTGCGACAGTAGAAAATTATTTTTTGAATAATTTACTATAGAAAAGGCAATCCCTGGTGCAATTAAAATTTGCGACAGTAGAAAATTATTTTTTGAATAATTTACTATAGAAAAGGCAATCCCTGGCGAAATTAAAATTTTCGACAGTAAAAAATTAATATTTTGAAAAATTTACTGTAGAAAAGGCAATCCCTGGCGCAATTAAAATTTGCGACAATAAAAAATTATTTTTTTAATAATTTACTATAGAAAAGGCAATCCCTGGCGCACTTAAAATTTGTGACAGTATAAAATTATTTTTTGAATAATTTACTATAGAAAAGGCAATCCTTGGCGTAATTAAAATTTGCGACAATATAAAATTATTTTTTGAATAATTTACTATAGAAAAGGCAATCCCTGGCGTAATTAAAATTTGCGACAGTAGAAAATTATTTTTTGAATAATTTACTATAGAAAAGGCAATCCCTGGCGTATTTAAAATTTGCGACAGTGGAAAATTATTTTTTGAATAATTTACTATAGAAGAGGCAATCCCTGGCGTATTTAAAATTTGCGACAGTAAAAAATTATTTTTTGAATAATTTACTATAAAAAAGGCAATCCCTGGCGTAATTAAAATTTGCGACAGTATAAAATTAATTTTTGAAAAATTTACTGTAGAAAAGGCAATCCCCGGCGCAATTAAAATTTGCGACAGTAGAAAATTATTTTTTGAAAAGTTTACTATAGAAAAGGCAATCCCTGGCGCAATTAAAATTTGCGATAGTAAAAAATTATTTTTTGAATAATTTACTATAGAAAAGGCAATCCCTGGCGCACTTAAAATTTGCGACAGTATAAAATTATTTTTTGCAAAATTTACTATAGAAAAGGCAATCCCTGGCGTAATTAAAATTTTCGACAGTAAAAAATTAATATTTTGAAAAATTTACTGTAGAAAAGGCAATACCTGGCGCACTTAAAATTTGCGACAGTAAAAAATTATTTTTTGAATAATTTACTATAGAAAACGCAATCCCTGGGGTAATTAAAATTTGCGACAGTATAAAATTATTTTTTGAATAATTTACTATAGAAAAGGCAATCCCTGGCGCACTTAAAATTTGCGACAGTAAAAAATTATTTTTTGAATAATTTACTATAGAAAAGGCAATCCCTGGGGTAATTAAAATTTGCGACAGTATAAAATTATTTTTTGAATAATTTACTATAGAAAAGGCAATCCCTGGCGCACTTAAAATTTGCGACAGTAAAAAATTATTTTTTGAATAATTTACTATAGACAAGGCAATCCTTGGCGTAATTAAGATTTGCGACAGTATAAAATTATTTTTTGAATAATTTCCTATAGAAAAGGCAATCCCCGGCGCAATTAAAATTTGCGACAGTAGAAAATTATTTTTTGAAAAGTTTACTATAGAAAAGGCAATCCCTGGCGCAATTAAAATTTGCGACAGTAAAAAATTATTTTTTGAATAATTTACTATAGAAAAGGCAATCCCTGGCGCACTTAAAATTTGCGACAGTATAAAATTATTTTTTGCAAAATTTACTATAGAAAAGGCAATCCCTGGAGTAATTAAAATTTGCGACAGTAGAAAATTATTTTTTGAATAATTTACTATAGAAAAGGCAATCCCTGGCGCACTTAAAATTTGCGACAGTAAAAAATTATTTTTTGAATAATTTACTATAGAAAAGGCAATCCCTGGGATATTTAAAATTTGCGACAGAAGAAAATTATTTTTTGAATAATTTACTATAGAAAAGGCAATCCCTGGCGTATTTAAAATTTGCGACAGTAAAAAATTAATATTTTGAAAAATTTACTGTAGAAAAGCAATCCCTGGCGCAATTAAAATTTGCGACAGTAAAAAAATATTTTTTGAATAATTTACTATAGAAAAGGCAATCCCTGGCGCACTTAAAATTTGCGACAGTATAAAATTATTTTTTGCAAAATTTACTATAGAAATGGCAACCCCTGGCGTAATTAAAATTTTCGATAGTAAAAAATTAATATTTTGAAAAATTTACTGTAGAAAAGGCAATCCCTGGCGCAATTAAAATTTGCGACAGTAGAAAATTATTTTTTGAATAATTTACTATAGAAAAGGCAATCCCTGGTGCAATTAAAATTTGCGACAGTAGAAAATTATTTTTTGAATAATTTACTATAGAAAAGGCAATCCCTGGCGTAATTAAAATTTTCGACAGTAAAAAATTAATATTTTGAAAAATTTACTGTAGAAAAGGCAATCCCTGGCGCAATTAAAATTTGCGACAATAAAAAATTAATTTTTTAATAATTTACTATAGAAAAGGCAATCCCTGGCGCACTTAAAATTTGTGACAGTATAAAATTATTTTTTGAATAATTTACTATAGAAAAGGCAATCCTTGGCGTAATTAAAATTTGCGACAATATAAAATTATTTTTTGAATAATTTACTATAGAAAAGGCAATCCCTGGCGTAATTAAAATTTGCGACAGTAGAAAATTATTTTTTGAATAATTTACTATAGAAAAGGCAATCCCTGGCGTATTTAAAATTTGCGACAGTGGAAAATTATTTTTTGAATAATTTACTATAGAAGAGGCAATCCCTGGCGTATTTAAAATTTGCGACAGTAAAAAATTATTTTTTGAATAATTTACTATAAAAAAGGCAATCCCTGGCGTAATTAAAATTTGCGACAGTATAAAATTAATTTTTGAAAAATTTACTGTAGAAAAGGCAATCCCCGGCGCAATTAAAATTTGCGACAGTAGAAAATTATTTTTTGAAAAGTTTACTATAGAAAAGGCAATCCCTGGCGCAATTAAAATTTGCGACAGTAAAAAATTATTTTTTGAATAATTTACTATAGAAAAGGCAATCCCTGGCGCACTTAAAATTTGCGACAGTATAAAATTATTTTTTGCAAAATTTACTATAGAAAAGGCAATCCCTGGCGTAATTAAAATTTTCGACAGTAAAAAATTAATATTTTGAAAAATTTACTGTAGAAAAGGCAATCCCTGGCGCACTTAAAATTTGCGACAGTAAAAAATTATTTTTTGAATAATTTACTATAGAAAAGGCAATCCCTGGGGAAATTAAAATTTGCGACAGTATAAAATTATTTTTTGAATAATTTACTATAGAAAAGGCAATCCCTGGCGCACTTAAAATTTGCGACAGTAAAAAATTATTTTTTGAATAATTTACTATAGAAAAGGCAATCCCTGGGGTAATTAAAATTTGCGACAGTATAAAATTATTTTTTGAATAATTTACTATAGAAAAGGCAATCCCTGGCGCACTTAAAATTTGCGACAGTAAAAAATTATTTTTTGAATAATTTACTATAGAAAAGGCAATCCTTGGCGTAATTAAGATTTGCGACAGTATAAAATTATTTTTTGAATAATTTACTATAGAAAAGGCAATCCCTGGCGTAATTAAAATTTTGCGACAGTAGAAAATAATTTTTTGAATAATTTACTATAGAAAAGGCAATCCCTGGCGTATTTAAAATTTGCGACAGTAGAAAATTATTTTTTGAATAATTTACTATAGAAGAGGCAATCCCTGGCGTATTTAAAATTTGCGACAGTAAAAAATTATTTTTTGAATAATTTACTATAGAAAAGGCAATCCCTGGCGTAATTAAAATTTGCGACAGTATAAAATTAATTTTTGAAAAATTTACTATAGAAAAGGCAATCCCTGGCGCACTTAAAATTTGCGACAGTAAAAAATTATTTTTTGAATAATTTACTATAGAAAAGGCAATCCTTGGCGTAATTAAAATTTGCGACAGTATAAAATTATTTTTTGAATAATTTACTATAGAAAAGGCAATCCCTGGCGTAATTAAAATTTTGCGACAGTAGAAAATAATTTTTTGAAAAATTTACTGTAGAAAAGGCAATCCCTGGCGCAATTAAAATTTGCGACAGTAGAAAATTATTTTTTGAATAATTTACTATAGAAAAGGCAATCCCTGGTGCAATTAAAATTTGCGACAGTAGAAAATTATTTTTTGAATAATTTACTATAGAAAAGGCAATCCCTGGCGTAATTAAAATTTTCGACAGTAAAAAATTAATATTTTGAAAAATTTACTGTAGAAAAGGCAATCCCTGGCGCAATTAAAATTTGCGACAATAAAAAATTATTTTTTTAATAATTTACTATAGAAAAGGCAATCCCTGGCGCACTTAAAATTTGTGACAGTATAAAATTATTTTTTGAATAATTTACTATAGAAAAGGCAATCCTTGGCGTAATTAAAATTTGCGACAATATAAAATTATTTTTTGAATAATTTACTATAGAAAAGGCAATCCCTGGCGTAATTAAAATTTGCGACAGTAGAAAATTATTTTTTGAATAATTTACTATAGAAAAGGCAATCCCTGGCGTATTTAAAATTTGCGACAGTGGAAAATTATTTTTTGAATAATTTACTATAGAAGAGGCAATCCCTGGCGTATTTAAAATTTGCGACAGTAAAAAATTATTTTTTGAATAATTTACTATAAAAAAGGCAATCCCTGGCGTAATTAAAATTTGCGACAGTATAAAATTAATTTTTGAAAAATTTACTGTAGAAAAGGCAATCCCCGGCGCAATTAAAATTTGCGACAGTAGAAAATTATTTTTTGAAAAGTTTACTATAGAAAAGGCAATCCCTGGCGCAATTAAAATTTGCGACAGTAAAAAATTATTTTTTGAATAATTTACTATAGAAAAGGCAATCCCTGGCGCACTTAAAATTTGCGACAGTATAAAATTATTTTTTGCAAAATTTACTATAGAAAAGGCAATCCCTGGCGTAATTAAAATTTTCGACAGTAAAAAATTAATATTTTGAAAAATTTACTGTAGAAAAGGCAATCCCTGGCGCACTTAAAATTTGCGACAGTAAAAAATTATTTTTTGAATAATTTACTATAGAAAACGCAATCCCTGGGGTAATTAAAATTTGCGACAGTATAAAATTATTTTTTGAATAATTTACTATAGAAAAGGCAATCCCTGGCGCACTTAAAATTTGCGACAGTAAAAAATTATTTTTTGAATAATTTACTATAGAAAAGGCAATCCCTGGGGTAATTAAAATTTGCGACAGTATAAAATTATTTTTTGAATAATTTACTATAGAAAAGGCAATCCCTGGCGCACTTAAAATTTGCGACAGTAAAAAATTATTTTTTGAATAATTTACTATAGACAAGGCAATCCTTGGCGTAATTAAGATTTGCGACAGTATAAAATTATTTTTTGAATAATTTACTATAGAAAAGGCAATCCCTGGCGTAATTAAAATTTTGCGACAGTAGAAAATAATTTTTTGAATAATTTACTATAGAAAAGGCAATCCCTGGCGTATTTAAAATTTGCGACAGTAGAAAATTATTTTTTGAATAATTTACTATAGAAGAGGCAATCCCTGGCGTATTTAAAATTTGCGACAGTAAAAAATTATTTTTTGAATAATTTACTATAGAAAAGGCAATCCCTGGCGTAATTAAAATTTTGCGACAGTAGAAAATAATTTTTTGAATAATTTACTATAGAAAAGGCAATCCCTGGCGTATTTAAAATTTGCGACAGTAGAAAATTATTTTTTGAATAATTTACTATAGAAGAGGCAATCCCTGGCGTATTTAAAATTTGCGACAGTAAAAAATTATTTTTTGAATAATTTACTATAGAAAAGGCAATCCCTGGCGTAATTAAAATTTGCGACAGTATAAAATTAATTTTTGAAAAATTTACTATAGAAAAGGCAATCCCTGGCGCACTTAAAATTTGCGACAGTAAAAAATTATTTTTTGAATAATTTACTATAGAAAAGGCAATCCTTGGCGTAATTAAAATTTGCGACAGTATAAAATTATTTTTTGAATAATTTACTATAGAAAAGGCAATCCCTGGCGTAATTAAAATTTTGCGACAGTAGAAAATAATTTTTTGAAAAATTTACTGTAGAAAAGGCAATCCCTGGCGCAATTAAAATTTGCGACAGTAGAAAATTATTTTTTGAATAATTTACTATAGAAAAGGCAATCCCTGGTGCAATTAAAATTTGCGACAGTAGAAAATTATTTTTTAAATAATTTACTATAGAAAAGGCAATCCCTGGCGTAATTAAAATTTTCGACAGTAAAAAATTAATATTTTGAAAAATTTACTGTAGAAAAGGCAATCCCTGGCGCAATTAAAATTTGCGACAATAAAAAATTATTTTTTTAATAATTTACTATAGAAAAGGCAATCCCTGGCGCACTTAAAATTTGTGACAGTATAAAATTATTTTTTGAATAATTTACTATAGAAAAGGCAATCCTTGGCGTAATTAAAATTTGCGACAATATAAAATTATTTTTTGAATAATTTACTATAGAAAAGGCAATCCCTGGCGTAATTAAAATTTGCGACAGTAGAAAATTATTTTTTGAATAATTTACTATAGAAAAGGCAATCCCTGGCGTATTTAAAATTTGCGACAGTGGAAAATTATTTTTTGAATAATTTACTATAGAAGAGGCAATCCCTGGCGTATTTAAAATTTGCGACAGTAAAAAATTATTTTTTGAATAATTTACTATAAAAAAGGCAATCCCTGGCGTAATTAAAATTTGCGACAGTATAAAATTAATTTTTGAAAAATTTACTGTAGAAAAGGCAATCCCCGGCGCAATTAAAATTTGCGACAGTAGAAAATTATTTTTTGAAAAGTTTACTATAGAAAAGGCAATCCCTGGCGCAATTAAAATTTGCGACAGTAAAAAATTATTTTTTGAATAATTTACTATAGAAAAGGCAATCCCTGGCGCACTTAAAATTTGCGACAGTATAAAATTATTTTTTGCAAAATTTACTATAGAAAAGGCAATCCCTGGCGTAATTAAAATTTTCGACAGTAAAAAATTAATATTTTGAAAAATTTACTGTAGAAAAGGCAATACCTGGCGCACTTAAAATTTGCGACAGTAAAAAATTATTTTTTGAATAATTTACTATAGAAAACGCAATCCCTGGGGTAATTAAAATTTGCGACAGTATAAAATTATTTTTTGAATAATTTACTATAGAAAAGGCAATCCCTGGCGCACTTAAAATTTGCGACAGTAAAAAATTATTTTTTGAATAATTTACTATAGAAAAGGCAATCCCTGGGGTAATTAAAATTTGCGACAGTATAAAATTATTTTTTGAATAATTTACTATAGAAAAGGCAATCCCTGGCGCACTTAAAATTTGCGACAGTAAAAAATTATTTTTTGAATAATTTACTATAGACAAGGCAATCCTTGGCGTAATTAAGATTTGCGACAGTATAAAATTATTTTTTGAATAATTTACTATAGAAAAGGCAATCCCTGGCGTAATTAAAATTTTGCGACAGTAGAAAATAATTTTTTGAATAATTTACTATAGAAAAGGCAATCCCTGGCGTATTTAAAATTTGCGACAGTAGAAAATTATTTTTTGAATAATTTACTATAGAAGAGGCAATCCCTGGCGTATTTAAAATTTGCGACAGTAAAAAATTATTTTTTGAATAATTTACTATAGAAAAGGCAATCCCTGGCGTAATTAAAATTTGCGACAGTATAAAATTAATTTTTGAAAAATTTACTATAGAAAAGGCAATCCCTGGCGCACTTAAAATTTGCGACAGTAAAAAATTATTTTTTGAATAATTTACTATAGAAAAGGCAATCCTTGGCGTAATTAAAATTTGCGACAGTATAAAATTATTTTTTGAATAATTTACTATAGAAAAGGCAATCCCTGGCGTAATTAAAATTTTGCGACAGTAGAAAATAATTTTTTGAAAAATTTACTGTAGAAAAGGCAATCCCTGGCGCAATTAAAATTTGCGACAGTAGAAAATTATTTTTTGAATTATTTACTATAGAAAAGGCAATCCCTGGTGCAATTAAAATTTGCGACAGTAGAAAATTATTTTTTGAATAATTTACTATAGAAAAGGCAATCCCTGGCGTAATTAAAATTTTCGACAGTAAAAAATTAATATTTTGAAAAATTTACTGTAGAAAAGGCAATCCCTGGCGCAATTAAAATTTGCGACAATAAAAAATTATTTTTTTAATAATTTACTATAGAAAAGGCAATCCCTGGCGCACTTAAAATTTGTGACAGTATAAAATTATTTTTTGAATAATTTACTATAGAAAAGGCAATCCTTGGCGTAATTAAAATTTGCGACAATATAAAATTATTTTTTGAATAATTTACTATAGAAAAGGCAATCCCTGGCGTAATTAAAATTTGCGACAGTAGAAAATTATTTTTTGAATAATTTACTATAGAAAAGGCAATCCCTGGCGTATTTAAAATTTGCGACAGTGGAAAATTATTTTTTGAATAATTTACTATAGAAGAGGCAATCCCTGGCGTATTTAAAATTTGCGACAGTAAAAAATTATTTTTTGAATAATTTACTATAAAAAAGGCAATCCCTGGCGTAATTAAAATTTGCGACAGTATAAAATTAATTTTTGAAAAATTTACTGTAGAAAAGGCAATCCCCGGCGCAATTAAAATTTGCGACAGTAGAAAATTATTTTTTGAAAAGTTTACTATAGAAAAGGCAATCCCTGGCGCAATTAAAATTTGCGACAGTAAAAAATTATTTTTTGAATAATTTACTATAGAAAAGGCAATCCCTGGCGCACTTAAAATTTGCGACAGTATAAAATTATTTTTTGCAAAATTTACTATAGAAAAGGCAATCCCTGGCGTAATTAAAATTTTCGACAGTAAAAAATTAATATTTTGAAAAATTTACTGTAGAAAAGGCAATCCCTGGCGCACTTAAAATTTGCGACAGTAAAAAATTATTTTTTGAATAATTTACTATAGAAAACGCAATCCCTGGGGTAATTAAAATTTGCGACAGTATAAAATTATTTTTTGAATAATTTACTATAGAAAAGGCAATCCCTGGCGCACTTAAAATTTGCGACAGTAAAAAATTATTTTTTGAATAATTTACTATAGAAAAGGCAATCCCTGGGGTAATTAAAATTTGCGACAGTATAAAATTATTTTTTGAATAATTTACTATAGAAAAGGCAATCCCTGGCGCACTTAAAATTTGCGACAGTAAAAAATTATTTTTTGAATAATTTACTATAGACAAGGCAATCCTTGGCGTAATTAAGATTTGCGACAGTATAAAATTATTTTTTGAATAATTTACTATAGAAAAGGCAATCCCTGGCGTAATTAAAATTTTGCGACAGTAGAAAATAATTTTTTGAATAATTTACTAGAGAAAAGGCAATCCCTGGCGTATTTAAAATTTGCGACAGTAGAAAATTATTTTTTGAATAATTTACTATAGAAGAGGCAATCCCTGGCGTATTTAAAATTTGCGACAGTAAAAAATTATTTTTTGAATAATTTACTATAGAAAAGGCAATCCCTGGCGTAATTAAAATTTGCGACAGTATAAAATTAATTTTTGAAAAATTTACTATAGAAAAGGCAATCCCTGGCGCACTTAAAATTTGCGACAGTAAAAAATTATTTTTTGAATAATTTACTATAGAAAAGGCAATCCTTGGCGTAATTAAAATTTGCGACAGTATAAAATTATTTTTTGAATAATTTACTATAGAAAAGGCAATCCCTGGCGTAATTAAAATTTTGCGACAGTAGAAAATAATTTTTTGAATAATTTACTATAGAAAAGGCAATCCCTGGCGTATTTAAAATTTGCGACAGTAGAAAATTATTTTTTGAATAATTTACTATAGAAGAGGCAATCCCTGGCGTATTTAAAATTTGCGACAGTAAAAAATTATTTTTTGAATAATTTACTATAGAAAAGGCAATCCCTGGCGTAATTAAAATTTGCGACAGTATAAAATTATTTTTTGAATAATTTACTATAGAAAAGGCAATCCCTGGCGTAATTAAAATTTGCGACAGTATAAAATTAATTTTTGAAAAATTTACTATAGAAAAGGCAATACCTGGCGCACTTAAAATTTGCGACAGTAAAAAATTATTTTTGAATAATTTACCATAGAAAAGGCAATCCTTGGCGTAATTAAAATTTGCGACAGTATAAAATTATTTTTTGAATAATTTACTATAGAAAAGGCAATCCCTGGCGTAATTAAAATTTTGCGACAGTAGAAAATAATTTTTTGAATAATTTACTATAGAAAAGGCAATCCTTGGCGTATTTAAAATTTGCGACAGTAGAAAATTATTTTTTGAATAATTTACTATAGAAGAGGCAATCCCTGGCGTATTTAAAATTTGCGACAGTAAAAAATTATTTTTTGAATAATTTACTATAGAAAAGGCAATTCTTGGCGTAATTAAGATTTGCGACAGTATAAAATTATTTTTTGAATAATTTACTATAGAAAAGGCAATCCCTGGCGTAATTAAAATTTTGCGACAGTAGAAAATAATTTTTTGAATAATTTACTATAGAAAAGGCAATCCCTGGCGTATTTAAAATTTGCGACAGTAGAAAATTATTTTTTGAATAATTTACTATAGAAGAGGCAATCCCTGGCGTATTTAAAATTTGCGACAGTAAAAAATTATTTTTTGAATAATTTACTATAGAAAAGGCAATCCCTGGCGTAATTAAAATTTGCGACAGTATAAAATTATTTTTTGAATAATTTACTATAGAAAAGGCAATCCCTGGGGTAATTAAAATTTGCGACAGTATAAAATTATTTTTTGTATAATTTACTATAGAAAAGGCAATCCCTGGCGCACTTAAAATTTGCGACAGTAAAAAATTATTTTTTGAATAATTTACTATAGAAAAGGCAATCCCTGGGGTAATTAAAATTTGCGACAGTATAAAATTATTTTTTGAATAATTTACTATAGAAAAGGCAATCCCTGGCGCACTTAAAATTTGCGACAGTAAAAAATTATTTTTTGAATAATTTACTATAGAAAAGGCAATCCTTGGCGTAATTAAAATTTGCGACAGTATAAAATTATTTTTTGAATAATTTACTATAGAAAAGGCAATCCCTGGCGTAATTAAAATTTTGCGAGAGTAGAAAATTATTTTTTGAATAATTTACTATAGAAAAGGCAATCCCTGGCGTATTTAAAATTTGCGACAGTAGAAAATTATTTTTTGAATAATTTACTATAGAAGAGGCAATCCCTGGCGTATTTAAAATTTGCGACAGTAAAAAATTATTTTTTGAATAATTTACTATAGAAAAGGCAATCCCTGGCGTAATTAAAATTTGCGACAGTATAAAATTAATTTTTGAAAAATTTACTGTAGAAAAGGCAATCCCTGGCGCAATTAAAATTTGCGACAGTAGAAAATTATTTTTTGAAAAGTTTACTATAGAAAAGGCAATCCCTGGCGCACTTAAAATTTGCGACAGTATAAAATTATTTTTTGAATAATTTACTATAGAAAAGGCAATCCCTGGGGTAATTAAAATTTGCGACAGTAGAAAATTATTTTTTGAATAATTTACTATAGAAAAGGCAATCCCTGGCGCACTTAAAATTTGCGACAGTAAAAAATTATTTTTTGAATAATTTACTATAGAAAAGGCAATCCCTGGGATATTTAAAATTTGCGAGAGAAGAAAATTATTTTTTGAATAATTTACTATAGAAAAGGCAATCCCTGGCGTATTTAAAATTTGCGACAGTAAAAAATTAATATTTTGAAAAATTTACTGTAGAAAAGCAATCCCTGGCGCAATTAAAATTTGCGACAGTAAAAAATTATTTTTTGAATAATTTACTATAGAAAAGGCAATCCCTGGCGCACTTAAAATTTGCGACAGTATAAAATTATTTTTTGCAAAATTTACTATAGAAATGGCAACCCCTGGCGTAATTAAAATTTTCGATAGTAAAAAATTAATATTTTGAAAAATTTACTGTAGAAAAGGCAATCCCTGGCGCAATTAAAATTTGCGACAGTAGAAAATTATTTTTTGAATAATTTACTATAGAAAAGGCAATCCCTGGTGCAATTAAAATTTGCGACAGTAGAAAATTATTTTTTGAATAATTTACTATAGAAAAGGCAATCCCTGGCGTAATTAAAATTTTCGACAGTAAAAAATTAATATTTTGAAAAATTTACTGTAGAAAAGGCAATCCCTGGCGCAATTAAAATTTGCGACAATAAAAAATTATTTTTTTAATAATTTACTAGAGAAAAGGCAATCCCTGGCGCACTTGAAATTTGTGACAGTATAAAATTATTTTTTGAATAATTTACTATAGAAAAGGCAATCCTTGACGTAATTAAAATTTGCGACAATGTAAAATTATTTTTTGAATAATTTACTATAGAAAAGGCAATCCCTGGCGTAATTAAAATTTGCGACAGTAGAAAATTATTTTTTGAATAATTTACTATAGAAAAGGCAATCCCTGGCGTATTTAAAATTTGCGACAGTGGAAAATTATTTTTTGAATAATTTACTATAGAAGAGGCAATCCCTGGCGTATTTAAAATTTGCGACAGTAAAAAATTATTTTTTGAATAATTTACTATAAAAAAGGCAATCCCTGGCGTAATTAAAATTTGCGACAGTATAAAATTAATTTTTGAAAAATTTACTGTAGAAAAGGCAATCCCCGGCGCAATTAAAATTTGCGACATTAGAAAATTATTTTTTGAAAAGTTTACTATAGAAAAGGCAATCCCTGGCGCAATTAAAATTTGCGACAGTAAAAAATTATTTTTTGAATAATTTACTATAGAAAAGGCAATCCCTGGCGCACTTAAAATTTGCGAAAGTATAAAATTATTTTTTGCAAAATTTACTATAGAAAAGGCAATCCCTGGCGTAATTAAAATTTTCGACAGTAAAAAATTAATATTTTGAAAAATTTACTGTAGAAAAGGCAATCCCTGGCGCACTTAAAATTTGCGACAGTAAAAAATTATTTTTTGAATAATTTACTATAGAAAAGGCAATCCCTGGCGTAATTAAAATTTGCGACAGTAAAAAATTATTTTTTGAATAATTTACTATAGAAAAGGCAATCCCTGGCGCACTTAAAATTTGCGACAGTAGAAAATTATTTTTTGAATAATTTATTATAGAAAAGGCAATCCCTGGCGCAATTACAATTTGCGACAGTAAAAAATTATTTTTTTGCAAAATTTACTATAGAAAAGGCAATCCCTGGCGTATTTAAATTTTTCGACAGTATAAAATTAATTTTTGAATAATTTACTATAGAAAAGGTAATCCCTGGCGTATTTAAAATTTGCGCAATATAAAATTAATTTTTGAAAAATTTACTATAGAAAAGGCAATCCCTGGCGTAATTAAAATTTGCGACAGTAGAAAATTATTTTTTGAATAATTTACTATAGAAAAGGCAATCCCTGGCGCAATTAAAATTTGCGACAGTAAAAAATTATTTTTTGGAAAATTTACTGTAGAAAAGGCAATCCCTGGCGCAATTAAAACTTGCGATAGTAAAAAAATATTTTTTGAATAATTTACTATAGAAAAGGCAATCCCTGGCGTATTTAAAATTTGCGACAGTAAAAAATTAATATTTTGAAAAATTTACTGTAGAAAAGGCAATCCCTGGCGCAATTAAAATTTGCGACA